>PVLC010006194.1:0-70999 GCA_004027655.1 Graphiurus murinus | reverse complement strand
CTCTTCTTTAGTGAATGGTCTTTCTTCTCTTTTTCTTCTACCTTACTTTACATGCAAAAAAGCCTTTATAAACACATAAAACATACTCCTAAGAAGGCATTCTGCTGACTTCCATTCTGTCAAAAAATTGATATTGAACAGGTGTTCAGTGTCAAGCACAGTGTCAGTTCCTGGATCTGCAGAGAGATAAAAGCTCCCATCTTTTTCTGTTAGGAAATTATTGCCCAGTTTGAAACTCTCCTCCTGAGGGAGTCAGCTGACATTTCAGGTGTAAGAGAAATAAGCTACAGACTGTCATGGTAAAAGCCTTGCTTAGGAAGTGAAGATAGAAGGTCAATTTTAAAGAAGACCTTTTCTGAATAATGGCACATGGTTGAGTGGCTGTTGTGTTATAGATTTAGAATTCTGCTGGCATCACAGGTCATGATCTCCTCTCTGAAAACTTGCTACAAAATTAGAGATGTGAATATCACTCAGGCTTTGTAGCAGTTCTCAGAAATCAGGTTTACTGACATTTAAAACATTTTCTGCCTTATTACTTTTGTTTTATAAAGTATCAACTTACTGTTTAACTTAGTAGATAGCATATCATTTTGCTCTCACAAAACAGGAAAGTGCCACTGCATGTTATCTTTAATACCATAGTAAGCAGCTCTTGCATATTACCTAGATTTTCATTTTAGCAATGACATAGAAAAGAGATTGTCTTCTTCCTAACTTCTGACATTTGCCTTCACAGATTCATACTCACTTTAAATAAAGAAACTGAAGGGACAAGATGAAAAATGAATCTCCAAAAACTCAGTTTGTGTATAGCCACTTTATGCCATTTTCGGAAGTTCTTTCTGTCCAGTTCTACCATCTCTTCTATGATTCGATTTGCAGAATAATATTGAGAATATTTGCATTTTTTTCCCATTCTCTTCCTCTTGGTGACATTTTGGTGACCCAGATTTTGAAAGCAAGCACATGAAAATCATGATTTTAAGATTTTGAATTACAAAGTAAAATCTTCAGTTCTATCTATGATGATAGCTCTCATTATTTTTCTTATAATCAAAAAGCACTGAATAAATAACTTGTGGATATCCATTAAATAAATACCCTGGTCAGCCTCCTCAATTTTCATATATTTCAGCAACTTAAAATTAAAATTAATTAGCAACTTCTTTTATAGCTGTTACCATAAGCCAGTTCTTGCTCTAATGACCTTACTAACATTACTATTATAGTGCCCCAAATCAACTCAGTGAGAAAGGTACTATTCTGCATATTCCTATTTCATAGGTAAGTGAATGCAAAGGGAAGGTTAAGTAACTCACCATTGCTCCATAGGCAATAAGTGGCAGAGCCTGTAGTTTTATATAAATCTTAAACTCTCCACTATCTATCCTAGCTAGAAGCAAGGTTATGAAAGTGTTAGTAATGACTATTCAGAGGATATGCATTGCTCCAATTATTTCAGGTTGTATTCTTACTCCATTTCAAACAATAAGAATATGACTCATTGAACCCTGGTTCTCTGTAGAATAGCCTTCACCCTGTGAAGTCATGCCTCTTACTGATGGATGCTATGACAACCAGCCTTGTAAGCCCATCACTGCATTTGACATGGGGATGCTACTGAGGATATTGTCTACTACATTACTTAGTCTCACATTGTAAAGCCCTGAATGAGAAATTTCTTTTAAAATAGATGGATAGGAAAGAGATTTGCTTACAGTGATAATTTCCCCCTCCATTTCAACAGTATTTTACAACTGACCATTTTTTCATTTTCTTTTTGGTTAAAAGGAAAAACATTTTTAGCTCAAATATAAGTCAGAGTCAAACATGTATTGTAATGTTAAACAATTTTAAAGTAGTTTTTTTTACAGTTTGCATTTTTATGTCTTACCTATTTCTCTTATCTTTACCTCTTGAATTCCAATTTCAATGTATATTTTCCCTGCTCTAGATTTTTATTAATGTTTTATCACCCCTTGGAATGTTTTACGTGAACTACCTCAAATTCTTTATAAAATAAGACAGGTGTGATTTACTGTCTTCAAACCCAAGAGATGCTGAGGAGCAAAAGGCATGGTCTCTGATCCTAAGAGGCTCCTATATGGTTGGGAATATAATACGTAGACTCAGAATCAAATAACAATGAAACCAATCACACCTAAATTTCACATGAGTGACAGATTAAAAAAATACTATATGAGCTTCCAGTATGGTTCGGGGACAGCTGGAAAACACAAAGAAATAGAAACCGAGTTGGCCATTGGAGAAAGGCTAGAACTTTTAAGAATGATGTTGAAGGAGGAAGACTTTTCAGGAAGGAAAAAATTCTTGAACTGAGATATAGAAATGGAAATCTGGTTTATTCAAATGACGATGGTAGAGATTGTAGTTGCCTCTTCCATCATCCATTCTCAGCTCTCCCTCTGTTGCTGAATCTTAATTTTATTTTACAGCAGTCATGTAGCCAGATAAAAGACTATGGTTTCTGTGTTCACTTTGAAACTAAGTTAATGTGACTAGTACATTTTTGGCTATGAAATGGAAGCATAGTGTTGTGTCCCACTATGCAGGACTTTGAGAAAGTCTTCTCAAAAAGAAGAAGTTTGCTCTTCAATATCTTTACTATCCTAATATCCAAAGGCCAAGGGACATTTGGAGCTCAAGTGGGCATTTTAGACCCCACAGATAAGGACCACACATGAGGAATGGTAGAGCAGAGAGCTGGATGCAGCCTGGCCGTGACTGAGTGCAGTGCTTCCTTGATTTAAAACAAAAACAAAGACAAAAAGGAAAAGGAAGAGAAAATGAAAAAGAAAAGAAAAAACAAAACAAACAAAAAAATCCCCCACGAACTATTTGGCTAGAGTGGAGAATTTATATAGAGCATAATGAGAATTTGAAGGTCAGAGCTAGTGATCAGCAAACAAATACAGGGTTTATTTTATTACTGTAGGAAATGTTTCACTACAATATGATTTTTCAAGCAAATGTTCCTAAGCTGTTTTATTCAGTTAAACTCTTATGAACTAATTTTCTGAGTGCAATTACATGTTGTAAACCAGAAAGGAATATTTGGATTTATGATAAATATATATACCTAGTCTGTGTTTACTGTCACTATAAAACACTATAAAAGAATGAAAATAAAAGATCCATTTAAAATAATTTTAATTGTGTTCATAGGTTTTCTTCTTTCTTTTCCTTTTTCTTTTTGGTACTGGGGATTGAATCCAGTGTCTGAGCTACACCCCCAGGCTCCCCCTTTTTTTTTGAAATAGAGTCTCACTAAATTGCTGAGACTGGCCTTGAACCTATGATCCCCCTGACTCAGCCTCCTGAGTACTAGAACTACATGTGTGTGCCACCACGCCCAGCTTTAAAAGTTTTAATAGCACCTAAAAAAATCAGAAGAATGAGTTTGATAAAAATATTTTCATATTTAGTTTATAAATAATGACCATCAGATAACTAGTTATTAAAAACAGATCAAAATCAGAATAAAAATTTAATAATACTATTGACAGGGGGTCCAAAGAATGGTTTCTCTGTTTATTGCATACCCAACAGGAAACTGGGCTCATTGTGATGAACGAAGGGCATAACCCTCATGGTCTTCCTATCAGCAAATGCCCTGTATGTGTCCCCATCTGGGGTGATCATTAGAGAAGGGGGTGGGGAGGGAGATGCAGAGATGGGGTGTACTAGAGAGTGAATTAATCAAATTGTGTTTTTATGTGTGTGAATGTGACACAATAAAACTCACCATTCTGGATAATTGAGATGCAACAATAAAAAGAAAAATAAAAGAAAAATTGGGAATGAGAAAAAAAATAATAAAAATAATCTTAAATCAAAATATAAAGGAGCCGAGCGTGGTGGAGCACGCTTGTAATCCCAGCATTTGGGAGGCTGAGACCGGAGGATCCGGGTTCGCGGCCAGCCTCAGCTACCTAGTGAGGAACTCCGCAACTTAGTGAGACTCGGTTTCAAAATAAAGAATAAAAAATAGGGCTGGGGGTATAGCTCTAAGGTAGAATGCCCCTGAGTTCAACCCCCAGTACCGCAAAAAAAAAAAAAAAATAAAGGAAATATTACAAAACAGTTATATGAAGTTTTGTTAAAGTATTAAGCATTAAAATAGTTTATTAATTATAAAAAGATATTAAGACTTATTATAATAAGAAATACAATTTTATTTGAACCAAGAACATACCCAATATCAATATACATTTATATTTTCAATTTCCAATTTTTCAAGCTGAAATTTACAATTAGTCTTTTAAAACATTTTGTTTTCTTTCTTTGAAAAATAAGAGATCATTGTATTCGATTTTATAATTCTGTTATGGAGGTTTTATTTATTCCAAAATGTAAGGAATATGGGAAGACAGACACTTTAGAAATCTCCCAATTTGGTAGCATTCCTGTTTCAATGTTTTTCTTTTTCATCACTATTTGATCTTTACTTTGGGAACCAGGTGAATCACATTCCTGTGTTCTTAACCAAGCAGTATGAGAGTGAACAGTCCTCTTGCTATAATTCCTTTTCCTTTCTTAGAAATTACCTTAGAACATCAGATTACTGGCTGGCAGAAGAATTAAGTACAAGTATGAATTGTCTGCCAAGAAAATGAAGTTTCTGAGTCATCCAATTGGAATCAAACCTTTTGGGGCAATCAGGTCATATTCTTACTAATTTCCCAATTCTTGACTTCTTATGCAATGTTGCAACAAATTGTTATGAAATGGCATCAGTGAGAGTGATTCAGAATATCACACAGCTAAAAATGGTTGTAGCAAAAAAGAATGTTTCTGATATTAAAGAGAGTGTTATAGCTAATTACTAATGAATTAATTAACTAACCAATCTAGACTCATCCAAGGCTTTTAACACTTCAAATTATTTATTCTAAACTATAATTACATAAGAAAAAATTATACAGCTATCATGGATCATTTCTATGTTGCAAAGCAAGAATAAACGGTAAATTAAAGCTAGGTGTTCAAAAAATAAATGAAACCATCTGATTGAATTTGTTATGTAGAGTTAAGTTTATAAAAACGATTTGCACAGGAGTTTCGTTTAGAGAAGATTCAAAGTAAATTTGTGACCGGTATAGGTTCTTAGACTGTTCTGAAAAGCAGAATAGAAGACTTGGCAAACTCACCATTAATCACTAAGACCAGCTTCCTAGTTTTATAGAAGTTTTTACTCAGTTATAAATGACAGACTTTAAAGATGTTAAGATAAATAGATAACAGAGATACACAGAGATGCCCTATCCACTGCCATGCTGGGAACCATACCTTGAATAACTGGGAAGAAATATTTAAAATGTATTACTCATAATTTATGTATTTCCTGTATCAGCATATATATATATGTTTATATATATATATATATATATATATGTTTATATATATGCTCCTGTAAAGAAAGGGAGCATATATAGAAAATAAAAATATGATTTAAAACAGGAGAAATTTAACAAAAGGTCTGACCAAGGTGTGTTATGCTTTAATGATGGAAAAATGTAGGAGTGGGGAATGAAGGAAGGTTTGAGGATGGGAGAGAAGAACCTGTCTGGAAACAAATCAGTAAATTAAAATAAGAATGTCCAGCAGAAGATGCTACCTTAAATCACCTTCATAATCTCTCATACCGTACTCAAATACATCAGCTCGGAAGTGCCCTGAACTTACAAATCTACATTTTGTGTATCTTGCATTTGCATGGCTGATCCAACTCCCTACATTCCCTCTTATTAGTAATATTTGCAAATGAGAACTTACCAGAGGTGGTGAGTAGGATGAAGCAGGGTCTGGACACACTTTCTGCAAAGAGTGGGTCAGAAGCTGAGAGGTGTTTGATCTGGAAAAAGACTGAGCAGAACTATGTTAGTTGTCTTCCGTCCCTTGAATATTTTACTAGAAATTCAAGTGGATTGTTCCATGTTGTTTCAGAGAGATTAACGAGGAACGTAAATCATGTTTTGACTGTAATAAATAATATATGAGTCATTACATTTTTGTTTAAACAAAAGAACAGTCCCTTACAAATTGTGAGTTTCTTGTTACCAAGAATGGTTAAACCAGACACAGAAATGTAGACTATAGTAGACGGCTGCTGTTAAGCAAGTCTTTGATTCTATGCTTGTCGTGTGTGTATGTGTGTGTGTGTGTGTGTGTGTGTGTGTGTGTGTGTGTAAGAGAGAGAGAGAGAGAGAGAGAGAGAGAGAGAGAGAGAGGTCTATATGAGAGTCCATATCACTTGTCCATCCCTCTTTGGCACTGAGCAGTGGTTTCAGTGCTAACGTGTTTACTACCTACTGTCTTCCCTACACTTTTTTTCAGTTACTGGCCACCCCTTTCCAGGTGCTAACCACCTCTTACACATGCCTGTTTTCTAAAACTACGGAGTATATTTGTGTGTTTTTAAAACATCAAGTGAATTCATTCAATAGAACTCATTAGTGTCTAGTTGTGATATTTGTGACATTCACATTATTTTATGTAGTTACAGATTATTAATTCTGATTGCTGCATGGTGTCTCATTGGGTGATTCTCCCACACTTATCTATTGTACAGTTGGTGGTAATTTTGTTAGTTTCCAATTTGAGGTTATTTGAATAATGTTATATGATGATTATTTTAAATTTTGTTGTTTTTGAACATATGCCTGCATTTCTGTTGGGAATATACCTACAAGTGCATTTTGCAGCTTTAGCAGACACTGCAAAATAGTTTCTAAAGTGGTTTTATCAGTTTACACTTCTACTAGCAATGGCTGAGAATTCTTTTTTTTTTTTTTTTGCGGTACTGGGGATTGAACTCAGGGGCATTCTACCTCCAAGCTATACCCCCAGCCCTATTTTTTTATTCTTTATTTTGAAACCAAGTCTCACTAAGTTGTGGAGTGCCTCACTAGGTAGCTGAGGCTGGCCACGAACCCTGATCCTCTGGTCTCAACCTCCCGAATGCTGGGATTACAAGCGTGCGCCACCACGCCCGGCTAATGGCTGAGAATTCTGAATGCTCCATATCCTTGTCAACATTTACTGTTGTCAGTATTTGGCATTAACATTTTTTTGGTATACATTTTAAAGTACATTTTACTGTACATAATTAAGTCTTACAACATGATGTTATGGGATACACATAGATAATAAAAAAAGGTTACTGTAGTGAAGAAAATTAACATCCATCATTTTACATAGACTCATTTTTGTGTGTGTGTTAAGATTAGCTAAATTCTACTCAGAGAACATGAATCTTAAATACAGTTCAATTTTATTACCTATAGTTTTTATGTTACATTAGGTCTCTAGTCTTACTCATCCTATACATCTATTTTATATATTTGGTACTGCGGATTGAATCCTGGGACATTCTGTCTATTCTACCTCCAAGCTACAACCGCAGACCTACTTTATTTTGAAACAGTGTCTTAATAAATTATGGTAAATTATGGTGTGCTAGCCTCAGACCTTGATCTACCTGTCTTAGCCTCCCAAGTACTGGGATTATAGGTGTACACCACTATACTTGACTTATTATTTTATAATTTTTGCTATTCTAACCTACATTTTGCATTCAGAGTGTTAAAACCAGAAGATTTTTTTTCCTCTTTTCTTAAAGTGCCCTCCCATGGCTTCTACTTCCACCTAGAATAAAATACAAACTTCTTATCATCGTTTACAGACCCCTGCATGATCTAGTCACTGTCTATCTCTGGCCTCATTTTATATCACCGTCTCCCTGGGGTGTAGTATTAAAATTTCACAATAGTGAGCCTTTAAAATCAGTTTCCCCCCCTCTGGATTTAGGCTTAATCTTTGCTGTTAGCCATGATCAATCAGAATGTGTTCTCTCATCTAGCAGATGAGAACTCTTCAATATCCTTTGAGAGGCTAAGGAAATATTGACATGGGTTCAGGTCCACTTTCTGACCTGCAGAAATTTATTTTCCAAACAGAGCTAGGAGGAAGAATGCATTTTCCTTTGTAGAAGACTTCACGGTTTGAGCACTAACAGTTTAAATACTGTACACTGTGATTTATTGAGAAACATAAAGCACATTTATCATTTTTGGAAATACTTTCTCTTCAGCATGACTTCTATAAATCATTCTTGTTACGCCACTGTGAAAGAACTCTTGGCTGTTTCACTTTTACTATTTTCTTTGTCAGGTGATCTGACATTTTAATTGATTATATCATGTAAATATAATTGTTTATTATTATGTCAATATATTACATATATTATATCATATATTATTACATATTATGGAAATATACTTGATTATCTTTTAGCCGATTATATATTTGTTGACAGGAAAAGACTGACATGATCTTGTTCCTTTCACTTCTTATAACTGTCCTGCTTTTACATGGATTTAAGGCAATTATGGTTGTAATATTATATATTATGCTAAAAGTTTAAAAATTAATGATGATGGATGGTAAAACCTTTAATTTTTTGTTATTTTGTAATATTTGTTATTTTGCATTATTAAGGACTGTCAAAGATTTAAATAGAGAGATTGGCAGTTGGCAGGAAAATTAAATAAGTAGATTAGTGAAGTAAATTTGGAAAGGGCCATCTATTTCTTGAGATGACAAATATTAACAAAATTTAAATCATAACATAATAGTAGTAATTGGATTATACACAATTCAGCCATTGTAGAAGTATTTGGGATACTTGCCTCACTCAAATAGAATTGTTCAATGTTTTTTGAAACTCCTTCACATCTAGTGAGAACGTATCAACAAGATGCCAATCTTGTTTCAAAATACACAAGAAAGAAAATCCTATAGCATTATATCCATCAGTGATTGTCAGCGCCAACTATCCTAAGAACAAGAAGAAAAGCGTTACGAGGAAAATGGGACACTCCAAATGCATTTTGTACTCACTAATCAAACTGCAAAACAAAACATTTTACAACAACAATTTATGAAGAAAAGCTCTTAACATTTTGGTTAAAAATTGCAACAGAAATTTTGTTTAAATGATTATTATGAATGGAAGCCATTTTAAGTAGTTGATGATGGAAGATTTATAAGATTTGCCTTATGTATGAATATTAATATGAAATTCTCTGTAGGAAGTATGCTGTTTAAATGTTTTCTGAATTATATTCTGTGCACAGGAAAGTTTAGACACATTATTAAGTCAGCCAATTAAAGTAAAAAATTTATGTACAAGGACTGACTGAAGAAAAAATAGGGATAATGGTGCTGAGAAATTATTATTCCCAAATAATAATACAAACATTTAGAAGAGTAATGACTAGAATTTTAATAATCTGAAATAAATATTTCCAATAAAATTTGTTTATTCTTATATGCCAGGTCCTTTCTTCATGGTGGTGACCTTTGGATTTAGGTCAATATTATTTCTAGCATTCAGCTTTCAGTAAAAATGTATGTTCACTGCACACCAGTGTCTATTTATTCATGAATGATATATATTTACTGTGCCCTAGTATTATAAGTACTAGGCCTACTCTCTGAAGTATATTATGAAATATATTAAGTACTTTATGAAATGAACAGAGAAATGGAAGTGAAAATGCTGAGACAAAGAAGGTATAAAAATATTTCAAAATGCCATCTTGCTAATTATCATGAATCCCTCAAATCCATGATAATCCATGATAATCTAAAAATCATGATAATCTCAGATAATATTTTGGAAACAAAATTAGGGCAATGCATTCATCATCATAAATGAAGACTTACATAAACCTGTCTTACAAATAGTCTTCATAATTTCAAAAACTTAAAGGGCTAATTACACTGTCATTGATTTCAATTTCTAATGTGACTGTGTGTGTGTGTGTGTGTGTGTGTGTGTGTGTGTGTGTGTGTATGTGTGTGTGATGCTGGGGATTGAACCCAGGGGCACTCTAACTCTACCTCTGAGCTATACCTCCAGCCCTATTTTGCTTTTTTTTTGGAATCAAGGTCTCATTAAATTGCTGAGAGCCTTGCTAAGTTGCTGAGGTTGGCCTTGAACCTGTGATATTCCTGTCTCAGCCTCCCAAGTGCTGGGATCACAGGCATGAGCTGTCACGCCTCGCTCAATGTGGCTACTGAACAGCAGAAGGGGCAGCTTCTCCATTTCTTGTTTATCTGTGCTTGTATCATTATTTTAGTGTCTTAACTCTTGTGTTTAAGACATGTTTTTTCTGAGAGTAAGTTTAGTTCACACCACATAGAATAATCTGTAAATCAATTTAACTACTTATAAGTAAAGCAGTCAGTCACATTATCTTGCCTGCTTGTGGCTCTACTTCTCTCTACCCACCCCAATAGCTGAATTATTAGCTCTCAATCTCATTGCCTCAATTCTTTTGGTTATAGTCTTTGGTGGGAACCTTTTAGGTGTCTGAATAGATATTTATTTCCAAAGGTTCTCCTTGCTCCATTATTTGGTATAGCCACTATGCCAAATAAATTCAACGTACGGTCATTCTTCCATATCTGTAGGTTCCCTCTATATGAGTTCAACCAGTCCTGCATCAAAAATATTTGGAAGAGATGTGTGCATGTATGCCTTTACCAGCTTGTACCCAACCAAGATGTATGAATACAATGCACCAATAAAAGAAAAAATTTGGAAACAAAATTGTATCTATATTATGTATAGTATTTTTTCCTGATCATCATTCCCTAGCCAAAACAGTACAACAATTCTTTACATAGCATTGAGTATTATAAACAATCTAGAGATGATTTAAAGTATACCAGGGAATGTGTGTAGGTTATATGCAAATAAGACGCCTTTTTATGTAAGGGGTTTGAGCATCTGCAGACTTTGGTGTCTGTGGAGGAGTCTTGGAGCCAGTCCCCCACAGATACTGAGGGATGACTATAGTCAGTTTTGATTTTCTTTTATTTAAAGGAATGACTGAATTTTAGAGTTGAAAAGGATTTTGGAGCTCATGTACATAATCTCTCTTTTATTTATTTTCATCCAGTAAGTTTTTATTTTTCCCCTTTTCAATTTACAAATGCGTTTATGTCCAAATTACACACCCAAGAATAGAATATCTATTCTAAAAGGATATTCTGTTTAAAAAATTATTTTTTTAAGCTGATAGATATAAATTTAAATTGTAAATATTAACAAGATATCATGTGATGTTTCAACATACATATATATCGTATTGTGTTTAAATCAGGCTAAACACATCTATCTCTTCCATCTAACATTTATTATTCCTTTATAGTAAAAAATTCAAAAGCCTTTCTTCTAGCTTTTTGAAATATATAGTACCTAATTGTTACCTATAGTCCCTCTACTGTGTGATAGCACAACAGAACTTCTTACTCCTTATAACTTACTAAAATAGACATTTCTCAGAAGAAGGTATACAAATGGCCAATAGGTAAATAAGGAAATGTGTGGCATTACTAATCATCGGGGAAATGCAAATCAAAACCACAATGAGAAATCCTAGTTAGAATGGCAATTACCAAAAAGATAAATGATAACAAATTCTAGCAAGAATGTGGAGAAAATGGAATGTTTTAACTGTTGGTGGGAATGTAAATTAATATAGCCATTATGGAAAACAGTATGGAAGTTCCTCAGGAAGTTAAAAATAGAACTATCAAATGATCCAGCAATCCATTACAGAGTAAATATTTAAAAGGAATGAAATCTGTATGACTCAGAATATGCTTAAGAATTAATATTAGTTGATACTATTATTATTCATATTAATAAATATGCTATGAATATTAACATTTTGATTTTTAAGGAATTTTTAAAAGATTTGGTAATGAATAATGATATTTAAAACATTGTTTGAGAATATATTTTGGCAAACATTTCTCACTGCAAAGTACATGCATGGTCAATTCATGTTCTTAAATGGTGAAGAATGAGTTATTAATTTTTAAGATAAATCAACATTTTTTCACTGCACTATAACATGAAAGGTTTTTTAAAGAGAGAATTGGATAATTTAAAGAAGTTCATTTACATATATCTGAATTTACTAGTCATGGAAGGTGGCATCCACATGGATTAGAAGTAATTTATTTTATTGTAATTTTTGGAATTTTGATTCTATTATCTTCTATTATCTCTCTTCTATTATCAAATGCTAATAGAAGAGAGAATAGAAAAACTCTCGTTGACAATGTGTGTGAATGATATAATAAACTCAGGTAGCTTAGAAATCAGCTGTGAATTTAAGAGAAGCTTTACATAAATCTTTTTTGGCTAAGATTCTGTTTATTGTCAAGAGGGCCTTGTGTCAATTGAAAGCCCTGAAATCAGGGAAATGATTACTGTGAGTGCTACTGAAATTAAACCTGCCAATAAAGTCATAGCCCAGCAGTTGTGTCAGGTAACAGATAACATTTTTTCACGTCTATGGTTTATATGTGTGTTATGAACCAGGTAAAAGTAACAAAACTTTATAAATTCAATACTTCAAATATTTTTGTTTCTACATTTGACAGGACATCTTGAAATCCTGACAGGATATCTTCGGGATTGTGCAGATCCTATGTAAAGAGTTTCATCCAAAATTTTATGGTGAATTAGGGCAAATGAAACACTGACTTCATTTTGCCAAATTATATTCTGAATCCTGACTTTTCTATGAACTGGCAGAAAGAAGGCCTTTCTAAGACAGCTATCCAACACAAAATGTCTTGGAAAGTGATAATAATGATGGCACGAATAAAAATAATGATGATATCATCAAACATTTTTGAGGACTGTGTTGGATGTTGTGCATGCATTATCTCTGTGTAATTCTCTGAGCTAAATAACTACATTCTCTCCATTTTATAAGTGAAGATTTTGAAGCACTGAGAAAAAAAAAGTTCAATAACTTGCTGAAGTTCACACAAGTGGAAGTGAGGGAAGAGGAATTCAAATCTAGGTCTGCTTAATTCCAGAGCCCACGCTCTTCACCACCTCACCAGAGACTTCGTTCCTGGAGATGATCAAGCCTAGACCAGCAAACGGCTTGGCAGGCAGAGCCTAGAGAGCTTCCAACATCAGAGGGATGGTTACCCAAGAGAATTAAAACTTCCAAGCCCCACGAATCTGTGATTCTATGTTTATATCAGTAAGAAGTATATTTTTATGTACCTTTAGGTTTCAGAAGGGGAATCGTGACTGGAATTTCATCAAAGATGGATTTAAAATTAGTTTTAATTTAAAGCACTAAAAAGGAATCTGAAATAGTTGAGAAAATTTGGTTCCAAAACAAATGATCTCTTCAAATTGTGGATTAAATTTAGTTAAAGAAAAATGGTGCAATTCTTTTGAGAAATGCCTCGCTTCAGGCCTTTTATCTCATCTAAATATTATCATCCCTACTTCACCATTCTCCCTGTCTGGAGTTTTGTCCCTTTTAATCTACTTTCGATTATGAAGTTATCTACTAAAACACAAATCTGATCTTATAACACATATCCCTAAAACACTCTGAAGATTTCCTTTATCGATTTGTTTTTTCCTTGGTGTTCAAGGCCAATCAAACCTTGCTCAATTGTCCACAGTCTCCTGGCGCTCTTTATGCACCTGCTGTTCCAGACAGATGGAGATTAGATTTCCTAAATGTGTTATACATCTTCTTGCCTCTGTACTTCTGTGTTTTTGCCTCTGCCTGAATGCTTTTCTTCCTATTTTCCATCTGGAGAAATGCCTAATCATCCTTTTAGTTTTGGCTTAAATGAAACCCTCTGTATGAAGTCTCCTAACTGCTCCCAGGCAGAGCTGATCATTCTTTACGGCATTCTTTCAGAGCACTTGGTGCATATTTTAATTTTATCACTTTGAACTGTGGTCAGATCTCCATGTGCTTCCAACACAGGAGTTCCTTGAGGAGACAATGCCTGCTTTCCTTCCTCCCTTCTTTCCTTCCTTCTCCTTGCCTTCCTTTCTGGAATGTGTGTATAATTATGATTTCACATGCAATTGCCTAGTCCAGTTCCTGGTATAAAACAGCTACTCAAAAACCTCTGTTGAATAATAAGCTGAATTCTATGTCAAGGGAGAGCTAAAAATTTAGAGATGTCTTATGTTATTATGCCTCTCTCTTTACAGCCTATTTCCCCCCCTGTTTCTGAGAGCCCTGGAAAGGTATATGAAAGATTTGGAAAGTGTAGAACACTGAAGTAGTACTCAGGCCCAATATATGTTTTTTTGAGAAGTAATGGAAATATTTGGGTTTTATGTAGCGAAAATGAAGCAGTAGAATGAACAGAAAAACTTCTCTTTCTTTTTTTTTTTTTTTGTGGTGCTAGGGATTGAACCCAGGGGCATTCTGCCTCTGAGCTGCACCCCCAGCCCTATTTTTTATTGCTTATTTTGAAATAGGGTCTCACTAAGTTTCAGAGAGCCCCACTAAGTAGCTGAGGCTGACTGCAAACCTGGATCCTCCGGTCTCAGCCTCCCAAGTACTTAGATTACAAGCATGTGCCACCACGCATGGCTCAGAGAAACTTTTCTTTATATCTTTAAAAAGTTTCAAAATTCCATGTGAAGTTTGTCATCATTTGAAGTCAAGAGGTGGCTGCACTGTGGAATCAGCCATGGTGCACTGTGACTTTAACAACATCGTTCAGAGCCACCTCTATCCTCTTTGGTTGTGGAAGCTGACCTGGAGCACTTGGCATAATAGTGAAGTCACGCACTGGCTCAGACAACTTAATCCTAGGCCCTTTACCTTCTTTGACAGAGAGATCCACCAACACCCACACCACACCTTACCGTCCTGGAGGCTCATGGATGTGCTACCGCTTCACGAACACTAATCTCAATATGTCATTTATCCCCTTCTATCACTCACCACAGAAAGCTACAGATGTCCTGGCCCTTGATGTCCTCCCCAGATGGATGCTCCGGGAGGAACTGGCCTCTCCCCTGAGGGCACTTCTTCTCCTTCTCAAGTGGTGGCTGTTTCTTTATTCTTCAGCTCTTCAGGTCTACACAACTAGACCTGAAGGTGGGGATAGGCATTCTCTTCACTCTGCTGATTTCATATTATTTTTCCCCTCCCTAAAATTCTGAATTCCATAAGAAATTGCCCGTTGATTTTATTTATTGCCTCTGATAAATGTCATCTTATTTTTTTAATCTTCTTTTCTCCAGTGATCTATCTTCTACTCTGCCTAAACCACCTACAATTACGGTCAAAAGACCCCTTTTTCTCTTATCTTGCTTTGCACCCCCTTAGGTAACTGTGTTATTTATCACCTTAAAATAGATCAAGTGATTTACAATTATAATTCATTATGCTTATTTTTAATCTTTGGTATTCTCTGGATATTAAGTTCCTCTAGGAAAGGGATTTTTTTTTTTAACTCCTAGGGTTAAAAAAAAAGGAGGGAGAGGCATTTGTGGCTATAATTTACTGCTTCTTTTCTAGGAATTTCCAAAACAAAATATTCCCTTTCTTTCTTCAGAGATAAATGAAAACATCTGATGATTTTGAATGACAGTATACAAATTAAATTTTTTTCTAATGAAAAGCTAAGTAAGATGTAAAGATAATATCTAAATTCAGAATAACCAGACTTTCCACCTGATTTTATGTGTATAACAGCTTACCTTAATCAAATGTTAGTTACTATTGCAGAAACGCAATTATATAACACAGACAGCAGATACTATTTTTTAATTGCTTATAGTTAGTTTGAACACACACAAATATGTCAAAAAGCACTATCTCATTGAAGCAATATTAGCAACTTGGGGAAGGAAAAAAATAATATGGGCTAAGAATAATATGGTTGCTCTTCTTGTCCATCTTATGTGTCTATTTAAGCTGAAGCAGCTTTGCCCTTCACTTGTAATGAATACTTTGTAACAATAATATAATCTGAACTTGAGAAGGCATTTGATTTTTCTATGTAAGTATGTACTTTGATCAAATTTAGAGACATTTTCCAAAGATTTGCAAATCATGTTTTGATTTTCTAATTCATTCTTTCCTTCTGCCATATGCTATACTTTCTATGCATAACACAATGTATGTTGCTGATTTTATTACCATTAATTTCTGAGTTATGTCTAACTCATGACTTTTAAATGTCCTGTGTTATTTCAAAACTATTTATTTTGTTCCTTTTAGCATCATTGGTAACACTTGTAGTTAGGAGCAAAATCGAAATTAATAGAAATATAGTTCTGGTTTGCAAGTTAAAGTGGAAGGCTGTCTTATGAAAAGCTCCAATAGGAATGATTATATTTGGTGTTTGTAACAATTTCTCAAGATGTTTCTTGAACTAGCTATTCAAATATATTTCAAACAATTTTTGAAATACTTTCTTCATAACAATAGTTCTCCCTTCCCATGGGAATCTGAAATATTTTAAGAATTCAAAGCATCTATAATCCAAAGTGCCTTATGTTTAAGAGCATCAAGATAGTTTATAAATGCTAATTTCTTTAAAAATGTATATATCCTAGTATACAGTTACATTTACTGAGTACTATAAGCTGTATAAGCTGGGTTTAAAATCTTAAATATACTTCTGCTTCCTGTTAGTTTTGCAAATAGCAGTTATAGGAAATACTTATTTAGTTATCCACCTAGAACATTATTCCAAAAGTGGTCTGAAGACATTTAGAGAACATGTTCTGGTCACTTTTTCCATTGTGGAATAGCTGATTGACCTTACTGTGACCCATCTGAGGGAATGCAGAACCATGAGTAGAATCTGGTTCCAAGTGGGGAAGTTATGCTGGTGCTCCATGAATGAGGGAAGTACCAAAGGGGCCAAACCCATCCCTGATGGAGGCTTAGGCGCTGGGAGAGAACCTCACCCACAAAGGAAAGTAGAAATCCATAGTTTGAGGGAGGTGCTTTATCACCCGTGTTTAAAAAGACACACAATAAACATTTCTTACAAATCTGAAGAGAGGCAGCATCTGACTCCATGGTTTGTGTGTTTTTGAATCAACTCCCAAGTGTTCTTTGACCTCAGCCCAGTTCTTGAGAGCAGTTGGCAGGCACAGATCTGGGCTCACATTCCCCTAATCTGCCTTCCAAATTCCTTCTTGTGTTTTGCTCCGTTGTATCCTGTGCATTTCGACTTGGCATTTCAGCACTTGTCACTGATCCTATTTTAAAAATCAAACTTGTTGTTTTGGCTCAGGTATTTTAAAAACAAAAATAAAAAAGCAAAGGACTACGCAGGAGGTCTTGGGAAAGAAGGCAAAAGCAGCCTTTTGCTATTACTAAGAGTTGAAACTGCAACAGACATTTCTTCATGGTCTGGTTCAGTCTACAGGCCACTCTTTCTCCTCTGGTATCTGAGCAAATACTGTATCCATTGACTTGAGGCGAGAATAAAAGCAAGTTCCCTTTCCAAATTTCAGTTTCTTGGGAGAAACACACAGTTGGGCAAGGAGATATTTATTTTAAACTTGTGCAGGAATTAACTTGTACAGAAGCCCAGTCCTAGGAAAAATTGTGATATTTGTTTTGGGAAAAGCCATTCCTACTTTTACACCCCCCTCTCAGACCCCTTTTCTCTCATTCTCAGAGATGGCAACAATGAGCAGTACTATTTAATTTTCTTCTTAAAAATATACTTGCCCTGTGTACTAACTTCTCAGAGAACTGGGAAGTAATTAGATGATCAACTAATTCATGTGAAGGTGTTGAAAGAAAATAATTGACAAAGTATTAGCCTTAGGTTTTAATAAGCAACATTGACACATTTACTCTAATCATAGTTTTCCGTTTCTTCCACAGGACTTTTTGGTCAGAGTGGGCCTTCTTGTAGCTACAAGATCATATTATATAGGCAACTGCCTATATATACATGAAAGCAGACCTATTTTTTCGAGATCTTTGCCTGTGTACACCTCCAATATGAAATGAAGAATATATCAAGTGTCTGCATGGATTTTGTGGGGGTTTTTTGTGTGTGTGTGTGGTGCTGGGGATTGAACCCAGGGGCATTATATCTCTGAGCTACACCCCCAGCCCTATTTTTTATTCCTTATTTTGAAACAGGGTCTCACTAAGTTGCGGAGAGCCTCACTAAGTAGCTGAGGCTGACCTCGAACCCAGATCCTCTGGTCTCAGCCTCCCAAGTACTGGGATTACAAGCATGTGCCACTACGCCCAGCTGGATTGTGTGTTTTAATTAGTACTTACTGGGCACTATTGACTAACAGGGTGATATTAATAAAAACAACTTTAGGAAATAAATTCTGATGTTTTTGATTAATTAGTTCTTGTCTGGAGTCTTTTCATTAAGAAAATATTCTCTGCTTATCATAAAAACAGGAACTCCTAAGATAGAGATTTAATCACATCAGTTTCCTATGATCTTTGTTTCTGCCTTCTATTTTGGGGGGAAGTAGATTCATTTTAAGAGATGATAGGTCTGCTAGACAGATATGGATAGCAAAAAAAGATCTAGATCAGAAAGGACAGAATGGACATTTAGAAGAGGAGTCCTATAATGAGATGGAAATCTAGCATTCAAGATACAGAACTGCCTCTTCCTGTATTTTGCAAGTGCAGTTATGAATTAGGGCTGCCTACAAAAGCATGTGTGTGTGTGTGTGTGTGTGTGTGTGTGTGTGTGTGTGTAATCCCATTTTTACATCTATTTACTGCTAATAATCTCTAATATATTTTCAATTTGCATTTTTTTAAAGTTTACAACTGCAGCTCTTGCTCTGGGATGAGAACCACCTTCCATGGGTGGTGGTGAAATAGCTGTTCCTTTAGGTTGGTGACCTCTGCTTCAATGCCCATTGCTGACTGTGCCTTCAATCTGAATGGTGGGCTTTCAAATGCTGACACTCTTACCCAGGTGCTGGTTCTTCCCAGGGCCATTTTAGTGACCTCCTGAACCACAGCCCTCTGATTTGGGACTTGTGTCTTAGATTCAACATCTTCTTTGCCTCCTTACTTCCCACAGCAGATGGACCATTTATGATGCCTTGCTTCTTCTGGGGTACCCTATGCAGGACTGGCCTCTTGGAAGGGGTACAACAAACTGGCTTTTCTGTGCTCTCTGCTCCATTGTTTCACTATATCACAGATCTTTGTGCATCCTCACAATGTGGGAATGAAGGCTGCACACTTGGTGCTTCGTGCTTCTGGTCTGCCACTTCTCTCCTGCCCCTTCTCTATACTTCTATACTCTAGATGTATCAGGTGCTTTGCTTATCAGGACTTTTGCCACTTTCAGACAAGAGATGATTAACAGTACTTGCTTTTGTGTGTGTGCATGTGTGTGGTATCAGGGATTAAGTCTAGGGGTGTTCTACCTCTGAGCTACACCCCCAGTGCTTTTTATTTTAAAACATGGTCTTGCTAATTTACTACGCACTGGCCTGGAACCTGTGATCTTCCTGTCTCATTTTCCCACAGTCCTTGTTTTAATAGCAAGAAGAGGCACTGTGGATTCTCCTTCCTTGTTGAATTGGTCCTTGCTGGAGCTGAAGGACCAATTCAAATGACTTTCCTCAGCCAAGGGAGGAGGAGAAGGAAGAGTTGTTCTCCACAAATGTTATAGTGCTCTCTATGAAGTCCTTCTCTTGCATGTCTATATGATAAACATCACCAAACAATTTTGGTCTCAGTTTCTCCCTAATTACAGTACGTAGTTACACTAACAACTGGTGGAAACATTTCTTGGAATAAATACAATTAACCATTGATAAGAGCATAAATTACAGTGGAAGAGAACTAGAGACTCCTGGAAAGAAAACTACATACAGCTCTGGGATTCACTGTGCTGGGGAAGGCAGTCAGTATGTTTTGGAGAGGAGTGGAGAGTTTTAATCTGACAAACCTGTCGATGGAGGTTAGTTAGTGAACTTTCACTGTAAACTATGAGATCTGAGTCATAAAGCAACTTTATGAACTCATGGTTAAATGTTTGACCCACACTTTCTAGCTAATGAGTCACAAGTAGGACATGAAATCAGGTTTTCTGACTTCATTTGCAGTATCCTTTCCACTATAATAGTTGTATCCGTCAGGATTAGTTGGGAAAATAGGAGCTGTTGTAGATATTGCAAACTCAAAGCGTTTATTGGAGGGAACTGGTTATATTGGTAAGAAAAGAGGCAAGAAATAGGGAATAGAAAAACAACCTAAAGAGTAGCAATTGCAGGGAGCTGCTACTGTTCCTAGGGCTCTAACATGTCATTGCAGCCTTCATGATAGGGACTGAAACCAGGGTAGTGGCTGCTCGGTGGAAGCTGGGACCACAGAGGGTGGGTTATCTGATGGGAGGAGAAACCATGGAGAAGGTGCAGCCCATTTCAGAGATGTCAGCCAAGGCAGAGAAATACAGGAAGAAGTATTTGGCTACTTCCTTCATCTTGTCTTCCATTCTTCTGTCTGTGCTTCTCTTTCCTTTATCAATTCTTGCTTTTTTGGAAATAGATATGTAGTCATCCTGATAATATTACTTGGGAAAATATGTGGTTATGGACTGAGGCAAAACATGGCTTCTCTTGTAACTAAACTCTAGTGGAGCATTTTCAAAGGGTGAAAAGAAGTTCACTTCCAGTAAGATGAATAGTTAATTATTATAAAAAAACAAAAATATTGCTCGAAAACTAAATAATAAAATGAGAGGTGGCCATAATTATTCCTTTTTATTTTCATCACATCTTTTATTGTACTTCTACCTGTTATTTCCCATCATCACAGATAAAGGAGGGAGAAGAACCAGAGAGAAGAGATGGGGTCAAGGGGAAGGCAAGGGGAATCATCGGAGAAACAAATGAGGTAAGAATCAAGATAGCACAGACAATATGGGTAGAAAAGCAAGGCTAGTAACTGCAATTACAAGTTAAAATGTTGAAACAATACCATGCATACTACATTTTAATGAGCATTCTCCTTATTCAGAGGAAGTAGGAGGGCTTTGGAGGCTGAGGGGCAAAGGAGCTATCCAGCGAATCCTCCCACCCTTCACCACCTTTCCTCAGACTGACCTTGATTTCTTTTCAAGAGAGCAGGTGCCACAGATGTTTAATCCTCTGTGCTCATGATATGTTCCCAATCTCACATCTTTATAAATATTTTAAACAACATTTTTTCCTTTAGACTTGAACTCATCTAGACTCAAGAGTCTAAGTTAGGACAGCAGAAGTAAGCATAAACAGGAAGAGGAAGCATGTATCTTTCCATAGAGGAGAATGCTTAAAATTTGGCCATCATAGGGTAGAGAAACCAGACAGTTTTATTGTGCGTCTGTTATTTCTGTTTACTACTACCTGGCAGGGTTCATCCTGCTGCCACTCCTCTGAGCAAGCTGTCCTGTTTTAATTTCATCCATGTCTGTTCATTACCCAGCCCTGGTCTCTAATTATGGGTAGGTAATTGTTTTGTCACCTCTTATCCCCATGTGTAACTTGAAAGAGGTCACTGATTTTTAATAAGGTTAGGGTTCTCTTTTCATTTTCAGCCTTTCATTATTAAGAGATATTTATTGAGGGGCGTGAGACTACCATGTAAGTGATTTGTCCCAAAGTCATTCAACATCATGACAGATTCAGGATGTGGTGGGAGACTGGCAGGTGGGGAAGGAGAGACAGAGAGGAAGAGTTGGCAGGACCTGTGTGTATCATCTTCTCAGTTTAGAAGCCCATATGGTGCTTCATAATGCTCTGCTCAATTGCCATATAACTTTCGTCTACATCCCATTAAAAATAAACTCTATTAAGAAGAGCATTTCGGTTAAATTATGAATCTCATAGTATAATTCACAAGATTTTTTCAGAAGAAGTTGTGAGTTTAATATAGACTGACCTTGAAAGATAAATTGGAACATGTATTTTTTTTTTTTAACGAAAAAAGAAAGCATTTCTAAAACAGTCATTTACATCATTTAGTTGGTCAAGGACACAAAAATCATGTATTTGATTAAGGTTAAAGGACATCTTACATATTGTAAATAAAATAAAATAAGCCAAAATATAACAAATAAACAACCTCCACTCCAAAATACACTATTGCCAATAATTGGGGTATGCCCTCTTTCTCAATGTACAAAAAGGTATGAGTCTTTTTTTAAAACTTGGGGACAGACTACCCAAAAGAAATCAGGTCTGGTTATAAGAATCCTGTACTATGGTTTATCTGATGAAATAGAGCCACAATAGCAGCAGTAGTGGTTCACACCAGGGGTCAGGGATTTAATAGGCTTTAATCTTTAGTTAATATAGTATTATGCTATTAGGAAATACTGATACCAATCAGTAAGTTCTATTTAATTTTCAGGGCAAAATTAAGAAAACATAAGTAGATACAAATAAAGAGTAATGGATTTTATTTTCTATAATCTTACTGATTTTTTTTATATCTGAGCTACTTACACTACCAACATTTCACATACATTTCAGCATGATTAGAATGATCATCAATATTCACGTTGAGTATGTAGCAGGGCCACCCTCTCCTCTGATGGCCATCCTTCCTACCACCCACTGCTTCCTGGATTTGTAACTTAAGGGAAATGGAGCAGCTGCCTTAAGCAGATTCACTCTGAGCACAATCACAAAAACACAGACTCCTCCAAAGCCAAAGGGGGGAAAGATATGGAAGCAATGTGCAGCAGGGATACTTTGTACAAATGGACTCAAACTCTGATTTCCTTTATCGCATCCCTGTGAGTTCTGGCTATGGGACCAGGAGACGCACACTTATTTTCATTAACATGACTTCCCCCTTAAAGATAAATATGTGACTTTGGCAGAGAAGTCAAAACAAATGTGAACATTGAGAAGCATCCAAGTTATTATCTTGACAATTGGCTGTTATACACCAGTTGGACATCTTCAAGAACCAAAGATTTATCATCCATTGACGCAAACCCTTAGTGTAGAAATGCTAAAGATATGTCATGTAACCAAAAGATTCCTATTCCCAAAATAGGTATTGTTATTTTGTTGCCTACTAGAATAATAGGATATGCTATAGGGATAAAATTAAATTCGTACAAATAAAATAATTCAAGACCTCAAAGACTTGGAATATATCAGCTACCACATGATTTAATTAATTTATTCAACTTAAAAAAGTTTAATTTGTGCAGAATGTGAGATATTTTCATGTATTTCTAGCGATTTTTTTTTACCCAAATTTATTTGGAAAATCTACTTGTTAGCATTTCAAAAGATTTTGACATTTTTTTCTAATGTTAAAAAGTAATTTGGCCTTAAAGCACATATACAGATATACCTGTCAAATGATTAAATGAATCTATTTTTTATTAAATTGAGCATACTTTAAAAATATAACAGGATGTTTAACATACTTTGGGATATTTAAGGTTAGATTTTTTATATCATAAATTACATATTTTTCTGGAAATTATATAGGCTTAGTTATTATAAAATGACAAACTAATTTGAAAAGGCAAGCTAGGAGTCTTGGCCCACTCCAGTAACCCAAGTACTTGGGAGCCTGAGATGGAAGGCCAGGCTTAGCAACTTAGTGAGACCCTCAGCAACTTAGGGAGCACTTGTTTCAAAAAACAAAACAAAACAAAAAACAAAACTCAGAGCTAGAATGCCCCTGGATTCATCTCTGGTACCAAAACAGTAACAACAAAAACAATAGAAAGAAAGAAAAGAAGGAAGGAAGGAAAGGCAATACCAGATTTAGAAATATCTAATATAATAAAAGCAATATATATTATAATTACATACAATTATTAAACTTGGTTAATTAAGATATTTTCAGCCAACTTTAAATTTTATTTATTTATTTATTTTCTATTGGTGCGTTGTAATCATATATCTTTGTTAGGTACAAGCTCGTAAAGGCATACATGTACACATCTCTCATTTAACCCTTCTCCAATTCCCCCCTCCCTTCTCAAGTTCAGTTTAGTGATTGACTTTGATGTGTTTGTGAAAGTACACCACATACATTAGGGTGTTTCGCCCCTCCTCCCCCATCACCTTCAGTTAAGTCACCTTCTTTGCTCATCTAAGGTTTCTCCTTCTTTGTCTAGAGTCCCTCTAATGTCTCACTTTCTCTCTAGCTTCCACATATTAGGGAGAGCATACAATTTTTTACTTTTTGTGTCTAACTAATCTTACTTAGCATAATGTTTTCCAGTTCCATCTATTTCCCTGCAAATGACATGATTTTGTTCTTCTTTATTCAGCCAATTTTTTAAATGCCCAACATAGAACTCCCAAATTGATCTTAATTTTGGTACATTGGACTTGGAATTGATTAGTGGAAAAGGGAGTTTTAGTATCCAGATACAGCCTTAGGCCAGTCATTTCATGCTCATCATATAAAATCTTCATTTACAACAGCTAATTTGGTGTTATTTAATTTTATTATTTTTTTCTAACATATATAGGTAATTAAGTCAGGAGCAGATTCACCTGTAAACATTCATGATTAATAAAACACTTTCAAGTTTTCTCTCATGTTCAAACCACTAATATTCCACTATCAGCCATAATAGTTCAATATGAGCAATCACAGACCTGCTGGCTAGCCTAGGATGGTTTTTAAAAATAATTTACACATGTAATGATGTAATGATTTTTCATAACCATTATCAGAAGTTGAGCCGCACAATAACATTGCAAGGTTGGTATGGCATCTTTTTGTTTCATCCCATTTCAACATCTTGGGGGTAGCCCCCATTTCTTGAATATTTCTTTCAACTAAGGATCACAGAATCTGTGTTACCTGGATTACATCTCTGAAACTTCATTACAACCCAGTGAAGGAAGTTCTGTGCCTAGTGTTTTATGTCTGAGGAAACTAGAAATACTAAGCAGTTTCTCCAAGGTTACTGAGTTAGTAAGTGGTGAGGCTGGGAATAGACCCAATTGCCCCCTAATATTTTTGGCTTTTTATTCATAGATGAAGAAATTTAAAAACAGAGAGCTTAAGTGTTTAGGTCTTCAGCAAGAAGTAGGGCTAGAACCTTGACCCACTTACTCTGGATCCAAATCCAGCTCTGATTCTACTCTACCACCACAGTGTGCCAAATAACCATAAAATTGTTTATGAATAGAATTTGTCCATGTAAATCATGCCAGTTTAGCAATGACTTTAGGAGGTCTACGTTAGAATTTTTTTATATATATATTGAATTGTATATATCCTAGAAATAAGTGCATCTAATTTTTGTAGTTTCCAATTTTATAGTCAGTAAGTCTTTTTTCCTCCCTTTCTAACTTATTTCTTTCCTTCCTTCCTTCTTTCCCTTTTCTTTTTCTCTCTCCCTCTCTCCTCTTTCTTTTTCTTCTCCTCCCTCTTTCTTTCTTTCTTTCTTTCTTTCTTTCTTTCTTTCTTTCTTTCTTTCTTTCTTTCTTTCTTTCTTTCTTTCTTTCTTTTTCTTTTTTCTTCTCTCCTTCCTCCCTGCCTCCCTTTCTTCCTTTTCAATAGCATAATTGCTGCACTTATATCCAGCAATGGGTAATAATATGGGGAAAGTAGGTACATTTCTTTGAATGGAATGAGCATACGTGTACAAATAAGAAATGAATTTTCAGTATTTTATGGAGCTTTGTGGTGGGAGGGAGGCCCTGTGCATATATATTAACATAAGAGTACTCTACATATATTTTTTCAAGCTTTTTGTTTATGTGAATTAAAAGAAACATAAATAAATATATATGAGTGTTCATTGTATTTATTAAAACTTCTCAAGTGAGTGAAAAATCTTATAGCAGTATTTGACAATCTGTGTCCATGCAAAGAGATGGAAAACTGTATGAGTTGAGATCACATATCATTATTTCTAAATATGAGAAATATGGCCTTACTTAAATGAACCAGTTGTCAATTTAAAAAATACAGAGAATTTGATTAGCATAGACTAATTTTAAGAAGTATTTTTATATACTCTTGTGCCCAATTTAATAACTTGGCAAGCTTTTGAAGTGGGAGTGGTTAGTTCCTTGCAAAATAAACTCCCTTCTCTCTATTCCTGTCTCCTTCTTCATGTGTCCAAGTCCTCATGCCCCCTCTGCCTCCCTGGCTGCTTTCAAGAATTTGATGTCAGTAATTTATGCGTTTGTGAAACTTTGGGTCAATGTCTTACTTCTCCAAGATTTATTTGCATTTTAATATTTTCCAGTAACACTACAATAAAAATATTTCTCTTCAACATAATTTTTGGCATTATCCAGGCACGTGGGGGACATATTTGACAGGAGGGAAATGACTTTTTGAGCATCGCTGAGTGACCCTTCACTCCACATCACATCTGCATAAAATGATCTATGACACCAGGTGTTTTCACAAGTGTTCATTAAAAATACATTTAATTGTCACAGAATGTCCTTATAACTTACTGTAAGTATAGTTGAGCTATTAATGCTAAACTAATAGTGAGCTGGTTACTGCAAAGTCTATAATGTGCTTAATAATAGCAGAACTTTTTTTTTTCTGGCAAAATAACTGTTAGTATAATCCATGATGTATATGACAAAAGGAAGTTACATCTTTTTCTAGCTAACAAACAATAATCAAATATTCTCAGAGACAGCTGTAAGTTAGTATGAATAGACTATATTTTGTTGCTTTGAATGCTAGCAGGTTCAAAAGTGTTCCTTTTTTGGTTGAAACTTTCAGAACTTTGGTATATAACTCCTGTACAAGCTCATTATTTGTTCTGCAGACTCAAAATAAAACTAATTCAAGTCCACTCTTTAGCTGAGCAGATTGGGGGAGAACAAAAAAAAATCTTGAAAATTCCCAAGTGTTTGTGACTGCTACAGAGCTCCTTTGCTTCTTATCTTCTGTCATATGTATTTTACAGGATTTAAGTTTGGTTCAGATAACTTGGGAATTCTCCAGGAGTAAAACAGACTGCTTTTGTGGGACCTACCTCTATTTGGTGATCTTGCAAATGAAATCCTTTAAAGATAGCGTGACTGCTGTGACCATTCTTCACACTATAGATTGGTTTGACAAGATCTTAGGTTTGTAATTGGGATATTAAAGGGTAGAGAAATGAAGTTGGGACTGGACCAAACTCATTATGACTGTAGGCTCAATTCTTAGCTTATATGTTGAAGTTTGCTTTTATTGAATAGGTGCTTTCATTGCCACTTAAAATATGTTTTCCCCAAATTTGGTGTCATTTGATTCACCCAGTTTTAACAAGTACTTTTTGAATATAGTAGAGGAATACTAGATCTAAAATACTTCTGAATAACTTTTTTTTTTTTTGGTACATTGTAATCACACATCTTAATGAGGTATAAGCTGGTAGAGGCATACATGTACACAGCACTCATTTAACACTTCCCCAATTTCTACCCTATTCCCTACCACCTCCTTCCTTCTCATGTTCTGCTTAGTGATTGACTTTGATATGTTTGTGAATGTACATCATGTGCATTAGGGTGTTTCTCCCCCTCTCCCATCACCTTCAGGTAGGTAGCCTTCTTTGCTCATCTAAGGCTTATTCTTCTTTGTCTAGAGTCCCTCCTATGACCCACTTTATCCCTAGCTTTCGTATATTAGGGAGAGCATCTGATTTTTTACTTTTTGTGACTGACTAATCTCACTTAGCATAATGTTTTCCAGTTCCATCCATTTTCCCACAAATGACATCATTTTGTTCCTCCTTATGGCTGAGTAAAATTCCATTGTGTACATATCCCATAGTTTTGTAATCCATTCATCTGTTGATGGACATCAAAATGGCCATTTTTCTAAAAGTGATCTACAGATTCAATGTAATACCCATTAAATTACCAGGGTCATTCCTCACAGACATAGAAAAATCAATCCTCAAATTAATTTGGAATAACAAAAAAACCAGATAGCCAAAGCAGTTCTCAGCAACAAGAACCATGCAGGAAGCATCACAATACTTGACTTCAAACTATACTACAAAGCCATAGTAATAAAAGCAGCATGATACTGACACAAAAACAGACACATAGACCAATGGAACAAAATAGAAGACGCAGAAACAAATCTGCATACTTCCAGCTAATTGATTTTTGACAAAGGGGCCAAAAACATTCACTGGAAAAAAGACAGCCTCTTCAACAAATGGTGTTGTCAAAACTGGTTATCCATATGCAGAAAAATGGAAATAAACCCTACTTTCTCACTTTGCACAAGAATCAATTCAAGATAGACCAAAGACCTGGAAATCAGACCAAAGACTTTGCAGCTACTTGAGGAAGGCATAGATCCAACACTTCAACACATAGGCACAGGTAAAAAAAAAAAAAAACCTTTCTCAACAAGACCCCAAAGGCACAAGAAATTCAAAGGAAGATCAATATGTGGTATTGCATTAAACTGAAGAGCTTCTATGCAATAAAGGAAATTATCAAGAACCTCAACAGAGAATCGATAGATTTAGAGAAAATTTTTGTCAACTCCTCCTCTGATAGAGGATTAATATCTAGAATATACAGAGAACTCAAGAAACTCACAGCTAAGAAAACAACCCAATCAAAATATGGGCAAGTGAACTAAATAGACATTTCACAAAAGAAGAAATACAAATGGCCAATAAATGTATGAGGAAATGTTCAACATCATTAGCAATAAGAGAGATGCAAATCAAAACTCCAACTAGAATGGCAATCATTAAAAACACAAACAACAACAAATACTGGCAAGGGTGTGGAGAAGTGGGAACTCTATTACATTGTTGGTGGGATTGCAAATTAGTGCAACCACTTTGGAAAACAGTATGGAGGATCCTCAGATGAATAAGAATGAACCTACCATTTGATTCAGGAATACCACTTCTGGGTATCTACACAAAAGAATGGAACCCAAACTACCAAACTAATGCATGCTTATCTCTGTTTATAGCTGGACAATTCACAATTGCCAAAGTATGGGACCAGTCAAGAGGTCCAAAAAAACATTTAGACTGAAAAAGTTTTGTTCATGCTTACTGAAGTTTATCTCTTGTTTAGTTTCTATTTGTATGATAATTTTTTGATTACTTTCGTAATTAAAGCAAAACACATGGAAGAACCCAAGTGAGATATTTTGCTTATATTTCATGAATAAGACAAGAATTTGAGTCTAGCTAAAAAGAAGTAAAGTAAGGACATATAAGGAGAAATAAAATATAAGGTGTTGGAGACTATGTTTAATTACCCATGTTTTGCTAAAAATCAACCAGGCGTTGTGTGTTGACATTATAGACCTAGGAAACAGTAACCTGGATATAGACGCTTATGACGCTTGTACTGAGATATGGTTGAGGGGCTTCAGTACAATCAATACATTAAGATAGGTCTTGTAGGGGCAATAGGACCTCATGTAATGTTTTGTATGTTATGTTGCCATGGTGTAACTAATGTTCCCATGATATTTTTCTTGTATCTGTTTCCTTGTGGAATGGGATAAAAGGGTCCAGCTAAATAAACTCGGGGCTACAGTATTGACTGTCAGCCCTCCCAGTAACGGACTTAGTATTGACTTTGTCTTTAATCCTCACTCTCTTCTTCAGGACTGTTCTACTTTGTCGCAAGTATGACAATAAGGAAAAACATAAAGGAAAAATAAAATCCAAAATTCTCTGAATTAATTGTCCACAACATGATCCTCATATATTGTATCTCTTACTCCTCATACTATCTACAGATTATATGGTTGTTTATGGATTTAAATTAATAAATACTAGTGAAGCACTTTTATCTAAGTGCTGTTCTAGGTACTATGAATATATCAGTAAATAAGAGTGATATGATAAAGTCCCTGTTTTCTTAGAGCTTACATTTGAGAAGGAGCAACACACCAACACACAAAGTACATAAACATAGGGCAATTGTGATTGGAAGCATCACCTGCAGTGGACTGGTGTTTTATAGCAAATGAACAGATCAAGGATCCTATTAGCAGCGTACATTTGAAGATAGAGGAGACAGGTGCTGGTGGAGAAAATAGTAGTAGCAAGAGATGTGGAAGGAATGGAGAAAAAGGTCAGTGTGGCTGGAGCCAGATCAGTGTGAGGAAGGG
Source organism: Graphiurus murinus (assembly GCA_004027655.1). NCBI lineage: Eukaryota > Metazoa > Chordata > Mammalia > Rodentia > Gliridae > Graphiurus > Graphiurus murinus. The sequence goes on along the minus strand of PVLC010006194.1, from coordinate 41,042 downwards.
TAGGAAGGGGACAAATTATCCAGAAGGATTCCTTGCACACATAAACCACCTTTTGGCTATTATGAATAATTCTGCTATAAATGTTTATATGCAGGCTTTGTGTAAATATATGCTTTTATTTCTTAGGTATTTACCTAAGAAATTTAACTCTCTTTTCAAAACTGATCTACTCAAAGGAAAATGTCCCAGCCATCAAAAGCATCTGGATTATTAAAGTCATTCCATATTTTACTTTGAATTATAATTAAGCCATGTCATTTTGTTCAGATAAAAATATTTTAGCTAAATTATTCATAAATATGAAAGTTTCAAAGGGGTTTCCTTTATACTTGTATATTCATACCTTACTTAAGAAATAAATAAAATACTTCCAAAACATTTGAAGTACCATATGTGTTTCATCTCAATAGCATTCTCCTCCCTCCTTTCCAGAGGTTATCAATATCTAGAGTTTGGTGTTATCATTCCTTAAATTTTTACTAACTGTATAATTCTTTATTGGTAAATAAATAAATGTTAACTATGTTATCTAAATTTCTACTGGGCTTGATTTTGGTTCAATGTTACTTTAATGAGATTTATTCATGTGTACAGCTTTATTAAAACTCAAGTCATATATTTTCACTGTCATATAATATCTTTTTTAAAATGAATATGCTAACATTTATCTACTTTCCAGATAATAAGAGGTTAAATAGGTTTTATCTCCCTATAGAAAACAACACCCTATAAGTATTCTTGTGTTGCCTCATTTCTATACACAGGATAGTCTTTTAGGGAATATACATCTTCAACTTTTCTAGGTATTGGTAAATTGCCTACTAACAAAAAAAGAGAATAAAGTTTCTATTGCTCTGCCTCCTTACCATTTTTGCTATTGCTAGACTTGCTTTTACTCAAAATTATTAGGTATAATACTTCTAAAGAAGAGCTAGAAGAACTAATACTAATGTTCTTCAAATTATTCCATAAAACAGAAAGGAAAGGAATTCTTTCAAACTCATTCTACAGAGCCAATATTACCCTGATACCAAAACCTGATAAGACAAAGCAACATCAAAACCTAACTATAGGCCAATATCCTTGGAGAACATAGATGTAAAACAAATCTCAATAATATACTTGCTAATATAATTCAACATCTCATTAAAAAGATCATACAACATGATGAAGTAGGTTTCATTCTAGGAATGCAAGTTTGGTTCAACATATGCAAATCAATAAATGTAATCACCGTATAAACAGAATAAGGATAAAAACTATATCCTTTCAACAGATGAAGAAAAAGTCTTTGATAAAATTCAACATCCCTTCATGATAATAACCCTGAATAAACTAGGTATGGAAAGATCATACTTCAACATGTAAAGGCTGAACATGACAAACCCATAGCCAACATCACACTGAATTGGGAAAAACTGAAAGCATTTCCTCTAAAATTAGGAAAAAGACAAGGGATCTACTACTCTTATTCAATATAGTCCTGGAAACTTTAACTAGTGCAATCAGGCAAGAGAAAGAAATGAAGGGATATAAATAGGAAAGGAAAACGTCAAATGATCACTATTTGCAAATGATATGATCCTATACTTAGAAGACCCTAAAGACTCCACAAGAAGACTTTTCAATCTGATAACCCAGTTTTACAAAGTAGCAGGATACAAAATTAATATACAAAAATTAGTAGTTTTCCTATGTACCAGTAGTGACATCACTGAGAAAGAAATCAGGAAAACACTCCCATTCAAAATACACTCAAAGAACATAATTTTGTTCTTCTTTATGGCTGAGTAAAATTCCATTGTGTACATATCTCATAGTTTTGTAATCCATTCATCTGTGAATGGACATCTTGGCTGCTTCCATAGTTTGGCTATTGTGTATTGAGCCGCTATAAACATAGATACACATGCATTGGTCTGGTAGTTTGGTTTCCATTCTTTTGGGTATATACCCAGTAGTGGTATTGCTGGGTCATATGGTAGGTTCACTCCCATTCATCTGAGGATCCTCCATACTGTTTTTCACAGTGGTTGCACAAGTTTGCAATCCCACCAACAATGTATTAGGGTTCTCACTTCTCCACACCCTCGCCAGCAGGTGTTATTATTCGTGTATTTTATGATTGCCATTCTGACTGGAGTTAGGTGAAATCTCAGGGTAGTTTTGATTTGCATCTCCCTGATTGCCAATGATGTGGTATATTTCCTCATACATTTATTGGCCATTTGTATTTCTTCTTTTGTGAAGTGTCTATTTAGATCCTTTGCCCATTTTTTGATTGGGTCATTTGCTTTCTTGGTTTCCATTTTCTTGAGTTCTTTGTATATCCTAGATATCAGACCTCTATCTGAAGTGTAATTGGCAAAAATTTTCTCCCACTCTGTAGGTTCTCTGTTGAGGTTCTTGATAGTTTCCTTTGCTTTGCAGAAGCTCTTCAGTTTAATGCAATCCCATGTATTGATCTTCCTTTGAGCTGCTTATGCTTTTGGGGTCTTGTTGAGAAAGTTTTTACCTGTGCCTATGTGTTCAAGTGTTGGTCCTATGCCCTTTTCAAGTAGCTGCAAGGTGTCTGGGCTGACTTCCAGGTTCTTGATCCACCTTAAGTTGACTCTTGTGCAGGGTGAGAAAGTGGGGTTTATTTCCATTTTCCTGCATATGGTTAACCAGTTTTGCCAACACCATTTGTTAAAGAGGCTATCTTTTTTCCAGTGTATACTTTTGGCTCCTTTGTCAAAAATCAGTTGACTGTAAGTCTGTGGGTCTGTTTCTGAGTCTTCTATTCTGCTCCATGTTCTTTGCAGGGAAATGGATACAACTGGAAAGCATTATGTTAAGTGAGATTAGTCAGTCACAAAGAGTAAAGAAGCACATGTTCTCCCTAATATGTGGATGCTAGGGAGAAGATGGGGCATAGTAGGGTCTCCAGATGAAAAGGAGAGATCCTTGATAAGCAAAGAAGTTGATTTAATTGTAGTGGATGCATAGGGCAGAGGGACACCCTAAGGCACGTGATGTACTTACACAATCATATCAAGGTCACTCACTGAACTGAACCTGAGGGGGAGGGAATGGGAGGGAACGGGGTGGGAATTGGGGAAGGGGTCAAATGAGAATTGTGTGTAAATATGTTGTTAACAACTTGTACTTAACAAAGATGTATGCTATATTGCACAAATTACTACAATAAAAAAATTAAAAAACAAAAAACAAAAAAAACCAAAATACACTCAAAAACAAAAACAAACAACAATAACAACAACGAAAGTCTACAAATAAACCTGACCAAGAAGATTTAATTATAAAATACTGGAGAAAGAATTGAGAAAGACATTAGAAGGGGGAAAGACACCCATGTTCATAGATTGGTAGAATTAATATTGTCAACATGGCCATATCAGCAAAAGCAATCTATAGATTCAATGCAATCTCCATAAAAATACCAATGATAAAAGCCCAGGATAGTGGCACACACCTGTAATCCCAGTACTTGGGAGGCTGAGATAGAAAGATCCAAGGTTTGAGGCCAGCCTTAGCAGTTTAGTGAGATGCTATTTTAAAATAAAGTAGAATTTGGAGTGTAGCTTGGAGGTAGGATGTACCTGTGTCTGCAGTGACACATATACACCACACACACACACACACACACACACACACACACACACACACACACACAACCAACCAAAAGCTTTAGCAAAAAGAACAATGCTGAAGGCATCACAATAAATGATCTCAAAGTATACTATAGAGACATTGTAATAAAACCAGCATGGTGTTAACATAAAAGTAGACAAAAATGCCAGTGGAATGGAGTAGAGGATCTAAGCATAAAACTACACATCTATAGCCTTTTGGTTCTCAATAAGGAGTCAAAATCATGCTGGAGAAAAGAAAACCTCATCAACAAATGGTGCTGAGAAAACTAGATATCCACATGCAGAAGATTGAAATTAGATCTCCCTGTCTCTCACCTTGTACAAAACCAACTCAAAATGGAGCAATGACCTTAAAGTAAAACCTGAAACTTTGAAACTACTGGAGGAAAACAGGGGATAAACACTTTAATATATGATCATAGGCAATGAATTTCTGAACAGGACTCCAATAACTCAGGAAAAATAGTAAGAATTGACAAATGAAACTATGGAAAGTTAAGAAGTTTCTGCATAGCAAAGCAAACAATCAATAGGGTGAAGAGATAGCTTACAGAATGGGAGAAAATTTTGCTAGCTATTCATGTGACAGAGGATTAATAGCCAGTATGTATAAATAACCTAAAAAACATGAATAGCCAGAATTTATAAAGAACTAAAAAATTGAATATGAGAAGAATAAGTAATCCGATCAATAAGTGGGTAAATGAGCTGAACAGACACTTCTCAAAATACATATAAATGGCCAATAATTATATGAAAAAGTGCTCGATATCATTTAGCCATCAGGAAAAATGTAAATCAAAACCATTTTGAGTTTCCAAATAACACTAATCTGATGGCTATTAATAAGAAAATGAAAACTAACAAACTCTGGCAAGGATGTGGAGAATGTGGCATCCTTAGACACTGTTGGTGGAAATATAAATTAGTATAGCCACTATGGAAATCAGTATGGAGGTTCCTCAAAATATGAAAACAGAGCTACTATGTAATCCAGGTATACCATTTAGGGGCATAAATTTGAAGAAATTAAAGTGAGTATATAATAGAGATACCCATATATAACCATGGTGATTATAACACTCTTCAAAATAGCCAAAATATGGAATCAGCCTAGATATTCATCAATGGATGATTTTTTTGCTGCTTTTCTCTATTTTCTTTTTCCTGCATTTCTGTGGATTATTGGAGATCTTTTTTAGAACTCCATTTTATTTGTAATACTTTAGGTATATATTCTTTGATAGCTTTTTAAGTAGTTGCTTTAGCTATCATAATATCTCTATATAACATCACAGTTTATTGATCCATTTTACCAGTTTGAGTGAGTTGCAGAAATTTTACGTCATTTACATCTCTTTACTCTGTTCCATTTATAATAACCTTATATACTTCTCTATAGACACTTAGAACCATGTCAGATTACATAATTTTTACTTCATTTTTAAACTTTAAAGAAAAACTATGTTTATCCATATTTTTGCTTTTTCTCCTTTTGCAGGGTTCCAAAGGTCCTTTTTGCTTCCAATCAATTTAGAGAATTTCCTCCAGCTATCTTTTATTCTTGGGTACTAGGAATTGAACACAGGGGCTTTTAATTGCTGAGCTGCACTACACCCTCAACCCTTCTAATGTTTTTATTTTGAAACAAAACAGTCTTGGTAAGTTATGGAGGGTCTTGCTAAGTTACTAAGGCTGATCTTGAACCTGTGATCCTCCTGTTTCAGCCTCCCAAGTATTATAGGAGAGCACCACTATGCCTGGCTCCTCTAGCTATTCTTTTATTTTTATTTATTTATTTATTTATTTGTTTATTTATTTATTTATTTTTCAGTACTGGGGATTGAACTCAGGGGCATTCTACTGCCGAGCTACACCCCCAGCCCTATTTTTTATTCTTTATTTTGAAACCGGGTCTCACTAAGTTGCAGAGGGCCTCACTAGGTAGCTGAGGCTGGTCACGAACCCGGATCCTCTGGTCTCAGCCTCCCAAATTCTGGGATTACAAGCGTGCGCCACCATGCCCGGCTCTAGCTATTCTTTTAAAATAGGTTCTATAATGTGCCAATAAAAATATAAAAAAAATATAAAGTAGGTGTTCTGGTGACAAGTTCTCTAACTTTGCCTTCATCTGTGATTATCTTATTTTACCTTCTTTTTTTAATACTTTTATTGGTGCATTTTAGTCTCACATTATAATGTATTTCACAGTGATAGTGACATACATGCACATAGCACTTGGTGAGCTTTCCCCCTGCTCCCTCCCCACTCCCCTCCCTTCCCCCATATAAGATATTGAGATTGGCCTTGGTATTCTCACATATGCACATACTATCAGTGGAAGTGTTTCCTTCATTAATTCTTCTGTTCTCCACTTCCCTCACCCAAACCACTTCCCCGGATCCACTGGAGTTTCTCTTTCATTATCTAAAAGTCCCTCTTGTATCTCAGTTATTCCCTGCCTTTCCTATATGAGAGAGAACATAAAACCCTTCACTTTCTGTGACTGGCTAATCTCACTTAACATAAGGTTTTCCAGGTCCAGGTCCATCCATTTTCACCCATATTCTTTTTTTTTTTTTTTTTTTTTTTCCGTACTGGGGATTGAACTCAGGGACATTCTACCTTCGAGCTACACCCCCAGCACTATTTTGTATTCTTTACTTTGAAACCAAGTCTCACTAAGTTGCGGAGTGCCTCACTAGGTAGCTGAGGCTGGCCGCGAACCCGGATCCTCCGGTCTCAGCCTCCCCAATGCTGGGATTACAAGCGTGCGCCACCAGCCACCATGCCCGGCTTATTCTTTATTTTGAAACCGGGTCTCACTAAGTTGCAGAGTGCCTTACTAGGTAGCTGAGGCTGGCTGCGAACCCGGATCCTCTGCTCTCAGCCTCCGAAATGCTGGGATTACAAGCGTGCGCCACCATACCCGGCTTTCACCCATATTCTTAAAGGATATTTTCTCTAGATATAGGTTCTGGGGCTAATAGCCCCCTTTTTTTCTGTACTTGAAAAATATTGTGTCACTTCCCTCTGTCCTCTAACATTTCTGAAGAGAAATCCATTGTCATTCTAATTATTTTTCCACTACAGATAAGATTTTGCTTCTCTGTCATTGCTTTCAAGATTGTTTCTGTCTTTAGCTTTAGCTTTCAGAATCTTGTCTGTGATGTATCTTGATGTGCATTTCTCTGGGTTTACTCTTTTGGGGACTCATGCACCTTCCTGAATCTCTAGGTGTAGGTCTCTTGCCAAATTGTGGACGTTTTCATTCACTGTTTCATTTTGCTCTTTTGTAAGAGCTGCTCTCTGTCTCCTTTCTCTGGGTTTCCACTCCCTGCACTGTGCTCTGGAAACTCTCTCAAAGGTACTAATGTGGGGGCAATAATACAGTGCATCTGGTTTGTTTCCCATCCCTTTGTTGCCTGATGTCAAATGACATAAAATAATATACATTCTGGCTGTATTTTAGGTTATTTTAGGTGATGTTCTCTAATTGTTGAAAATTAACAGCTTTTCTGGATTTTTTTACTGTCAATTTAAAACAATATTATTTTATCAACAAAATTATCTTCCTAGTTTGCTAACATTCCCGATGGATTTAGTTCACTTTTTTTTTAAAGCCATACTTTTCCTCCCTGGTTTGAACTAATTTCTTCCTAGTGTGTCTTTACAGATATCGACCTAGAATTTTGTTTTTAATTTTTTCTGCTAACTTAAATGCATATCTCTGATTTTAATCACCAATTACTTTTTCTATTTTTTCAGGTATATTAACTCATGTAGTTACTTTAAAAGAATATTTGAGTGGTATAGTTTCTACATTTGGTGCTTTTGAATATATAACTATTTTTCTTTGACATTGATTAATGGTTCACTGGGTGTAGAATTGTAGTCTTAATACTATTTTCTTCATCATTTATTACATGGTGCCAGTATAACCTTACTATGAAAACCAATAAAGTTTTGTATCACAAATACTTGGAAAAATTTCACTTATATGCAAAGATGTGGTTCCTAAGCAAAACAAACACCAGCACTGCAGGAAAATAGTAACGTTCTTTGACAAATGATGTGGGAAATGGTTCATTATCAGCAACTTTTGAATAATTATTACACTATAACTTAAAGGGGAAAAATCATGAAATAGTATCAGCAATAATGAAAAGTTAAAATTATAAAGCAATTATTATGTGCCAGATACTGTTTTAAGTTCATTACGTATATTAACTTATTTACTACATCAACCCATGAGAAAGATGCCATTATTATGCTCATTTTACACATGAAGAAACAGACACAAAATAGTGATTTGCAAATGATCACATGATTGCTTCAGTGAAAGAACAGGGATTCAAACCCAGCTTGGTTGTCTGGATCCAGACTCTATGCTGTATTATGAATTGACATCAATAGATACTAAAGCCATTCTCTAAATTTTTGTAACCATTCCTAATAAACCATTAGGTAAACAAGAATGAAGAAACTGATTATAATAGGAATTATTTACCTCAATATACTTTTAAAGAAAAAGAAATGAAAAGCATGAGTGCTAAGAGACATGTTAGATCAGTTTTTTACCCTATATTCAAGATTATTTTCTCAACTCTTCTCCCTCCTTCCCAGAGAATTTAAGGTAGAATTTAACTTTATGAATGCAGCATTTTATATTTTATCAACACATTAGAAAAAATAGTTGTACACAAATCTCTGAGTTCTATTATGTTTTTAATGTGGTTTGTTTTATTTTTATGTTCTTAGTAAATATATTAGACATTATTTATAAACTAGAAAAGTGCTTTTAACTCACTACATTGACAGAAATATTTTTTTTTATATTTCCTGAGGCTGAAATTATTTTAGACAAGGATTTAAATAATGAATTCTTCTATCTAGTTTATTATTCAAATTTTTATTTTATGAAATGTTTACTGCAATAATCAAGCCTTTATTTTGGAGCAAGTAATCCAATCAGTAGAGACAGAGCTCTTAAATATCAATATTTAAACTGGTCATGGGGACACATGCGTATAATCCCAGTACTTGGGAGGCTGAGATAGGAAGATCCAAGTTTCAAGGTTGATGAAAGGTTCAAGGTCAGTCTCAGTAACTTAGTGAGACCCTGTTTCAAAATAAAAAATAAAATAGGGCTTGGGGTGTAGCTCAAAGGTAGAATGCCCCTAGGTTCAATGTCCAGCAACACATACACACACACACACACACACACACACACACACGAGTTGTAATGATGGGATAAGATTCACCTGCATATATTTAAATAGAATCATCCTCATTCTTTATCTTGCAATACTGTTGTAAGCTGGCTGGTGCAAAGGCTTGAAATTCCATGGCATATTTTGAAAATCATTTGGTGGATTATAGCTTCAAGGACTTTGGTATCTTAGTGCCGAAAATGGTGGAATACTTGGTTTTTATGCAGACATTTGGCTGTCATTTATCTTGGAGATCCGAATTCAGATGTTTGTTAACTATTCATTGAAGAAAAAGGAAGGCACAGTGAAGGTAAAATTGGTTCTTTAAGAAATAAGCCAAGATTAACTTATTTCTGATAATTCTGGCAAATGCTTGTTAGGAGTGAGGATTGGATTCTGTGAAGCTGTCTTCCAGCTAATGACATTAAATTCAGATTGAGTTTTGGAAATGTCTTCTCCGAGAAAAGAAAACTGAAGCTCACTTGATTTAATCTCTTCTAATTTGTAAACAGGAAGGCATTTACCATAGCACTTTCAAAGTTAGTTTTAACATACATATTTTGACTTTGACTACTAGATGCTCACCCGTTTTGTTTGTATAGACATGATTTCATACCAGAGGATTCCTGTTGATAAAGTAATGATGCCTACTTTAAAGGATTGGTTTTAAATCTCGTCAATGTCTCTGTTTCTCAGTTTCCTCAACTGTTGAAGAAGAATATTACTTATCTTAGAGCATTTTTGTAAGAATTAAAAAGTGATATGTGTTAAAAAATGAGAACAGTGCCTGACACTTAAGAAATACTCCATCAAGATTGGATATGATTATCTACCTACTATCTGTGAACACCTGTACCATAAACCTTAAGATATGTCATTTGCAGAGAAATGGATGGAATTTGAGAATATTATGCTAAGGGAGATTAGCCAGTCTCAAAAACCAAATAGTTGACATGAATATGTTAATATATGGACACATAGTGAGACCATAATGCACCAATAAAAGCACATTAGAAGAAGCAAATAGTTGTATGTTTTCTCTCGTATGTGGAAGCTAGATAGAAATTGAGAAACCTGGGTAACCTCAGATAGAGGAGCAGAGAGTCCAGTGGACTGATGGAGGGGGTTTAGGAGAGGGAGGAGGAGGATAGAGACATAAAGAAGCTAACTGTTGAACTAATGCTATGTACATATATTAAATGACCAATGCCAATCTCCAAAACATGTGCAGGGAAGGGGGGAGAAAAGGGTGGAATCTGGAGGGAAATGCATGCATGCAGTATGCATGTATATTCCTATCTATCTACACCTCAGGATGATGTATAATTACAATGCACCAATAAAAGTATTTTTTTAAAAGAGGTTAACGGGCAAATTTTCTTGCAAGGAGGAATAAAACTATATCTGAGTCTCCAAACAAACAAGAACTCTGACTTTTAAGTATAGTTTTCTTTGCAGCTTACATATAGCAATAGATACTATGAAGCCCATCCTCAAGGTCTGTGCTTGTTTCAAAGAAAGCTCGCCATGTGTTGAGAGCTTGGCAGGCAACTCAGTTCTGATTCCTTTTATGTCCACTTTCTCTCATTTTTCTTCTTAAATGCACATGCAGCACAGCATCAATTTCTCTCCTCTCTCACTGCTCTCACTGTCCTACACACACACACACACACACACACACACACACACACACAGTCACACTCGTTTCATTTTATTTATTTTTTAATCCCCAGATGATTCACGGAGCAGGCTGTGTGCAGCTGCCGTGTTTTCCCTTGGTTAAATTGGCAGTTACCTACTGTGTGGAGTTGCTAGGAGAAGGTGAATAAGCATGATTATCGTATCAGTTGATGTACATATTCTTTCAGTAACAACCTGTGGAGCTCTCTGGTCTGTCTTCTATATGGCTCTCTATGTTATTTTTCTCCTGGTTGTCATGAATATTTGTTGCATTTATTGTTGGAGCAGGATATATTTTTAAGGGTTGGTTCCAGATCAGTTAAGAGACAAAAGCCTTGGCATTTAAACAGGCACTTTTTTTTCTCAGGGAGGTGCTGCTAGGACTGGCTCCTACCATCTGTTTTCTGTTCCATCCTGCCCCCCTTCCGCTGGTAGAAAGGGGTTCAGCTGCTTGTGGAGTGCGGAAAGTCATTCACGTTTCTCTTTCGTGCATAATAGAGCTCATAAACTGGAGGAATTCTGATGCGCTTCAGTGCACAGAGCAATAACAGATGAGCTGCTTTGGGGGAGAGCTGGAGCACTCAGTCGGTCAGTAGTACAGTAGCAGCTCCCATGTGCGGCTTGTTCTTGTGAGGTCAGAGCATCTGTTTATACTGCTGTCTGCTTGAGGGGGGTGATGTGGATGTGCCTGTCAAAGTCAATAGCAAGGCTCGCAGAGGCTTCCCTCGGCTTTGCATCTCCACACTGTTTTGATAGATGAGAGATGCTACTGTACAACTGTTTGAGATTTGTAGTGGACTAAGGAATGCTTGTTCTGGCTGCTGAAACTGACTGTAACTGTATTGCCCTAGGAGCATCATCATGGGGTCGACTGCTGCAGAGATTGAAGAATTGGAAAACACCACTTACAAGTACCTCATAGGAGAACAAACTGAGAAAATGTGGCAGCGGCTGAAAGGAATGTGAGTAAGCTCTTTGCTCGGTTCTGTATTATTTCCCTCCCTAAAGATGTGACCATTAACATGACTGCTTGTGGGTGCTACCTGCCTTAGGGAAGCAGTGTTACCTTTAGAAATATTTTTCTCTTCAATACTAAAATGTGTCTATCACAGCCAACAACTTGTTGAAGGCTGGCTAGTTTTTTGCACCTGTATGTTTTGGGTGAAGTACAGTAACTCCAGGAGAAGTCACTTGGCTGTTACACTCCATGGCTTCTTCCATGCATTCTGTATGTGCTATTTAAATATGTGGCTTAGGTATGCAGAGAAGTAACTAGGAAAGCCACTTGCCAGGTAATTGCTGAAATACAATTTCCCTCAGGTGACTAGAGAGAAAAATAAGACTGGTACTTCTTTTTCGAACTATAACTAGGTTTTGAAAAACAAGGACAGGCTTGATAGAATAACAAATAATTCTTCTCTATCATGCTTATTCTTTATGTCTTTAATAATAATACTTCTATAATAAAAAATCTTTATGTAGTAAAAATATTAGCAGCATGCCAAACTTATTCGAGTTTCAGTTTTAAATCAACCAGTTCACTTCTTCTGAGAGTATCAAACAGCCCACATATTTCACGACCCTTAATAAAATGTGTTAAGCATTGTGCATTTATGTCAAGCTTGACATGTAATCCCTCAAGTAAAACTTTAATTGCTATGCTATCACCTTGTTATTTGTATCTTTGGTTTTTTTAGTTGTGTGTGCTAATTCCTATTTAGTTTTTCCTCACAAAACTATTTTATATGCTTTGATTATGTCATAATTTAAAAATCAGATCTAACAGTTGGATAAAGATGTGAAATATGAATATTAGAGGCCACTGAAATTGCCTAGTATATTTGCAAATCTCAAATGGAAATAGAGTATTTGTTTTCTATAATAACAGCTGAAGGAATACTACACCAAGTGAAATAGAGATTTTTCTAGGATTCATGTCTTTAATGTGGCTACATACTATTTTATGAAATGCAGTATTTGAGTAAATTTGATGTCACCATTTTGATATCTACTTTTTAAAAGAAGAAATTATATCAAAGTTTCTTTAAAAGTAAAAATCCTTTGTGCTTTCTTCCATTTGAATGTATTTAATGTTGTATATATACTTAAATAATGCTCTCTTATATTTTCTTAGTACTTCAAGTAACACAGTCATCACAGTGTACTGATATAAGAACACATTAATAACATAAACAACAGTTAGCAAAGAATAACTTTTCAAAAGGAAGCCATTTTTATAGCATTTGAATAAACTAAGAGATATGTTTCCAATATCCACTGAAGATTTACGCTACAGCTTTATGGTGGAGTGATTCTCTAGAGAAACAAGCAATCCTATTGAAGTAAATCACAGCTCACAAAATTAATTAGCATAGATGCAAATTAAACATTACCAGTCATCAGATGATTTGTGTCATAATGTAATGAGCAGATGAACAGCTGCACTGGAAAAGCTATTCCTCAGATTGAAACCTAGTTTAGATTTTCTTCTTCTGAGCAGAGCAGGATGTTTTGTTTGTTCTGTTTTTCTATAGTCACTAGGAGATATTTTATGATGGTGGATTTATGCATATGTCTATAAGAAATGTAAAAAGTGATTTCATGTTTACCTAACACTTTAGGGCAAAGGTATCTGAATTTTACTTTATCAATTAACCTCAAAGATCAATCTGGCATTTTGTTTCAGAAAGGGTTGACTCATTCAACAGCAGAGCTTCATGAATTGATAGTAGAGTATATCCACATAAGCATATGCTAAATTAATTTTGAGCTATGTCTACATACAGCTACTAAATGACCATTTAAAGAAATAATTATTATTGAACCAACTGAAATGATGGATTGCCTTTGTATTAAAGAATAAGTTTGCATTTTGATATTATCACTTTAACTTGTACTTTGACTTAAGACTTTTTCAGTATTCTAGGCTTAGGCATGTCAAAGCCAAAAGCTCTAAATCTAAAATCTGCATGACTAATGACAACCAAATTGTTTAATTATGGTCTTTTGTGTCGTCTACATTCAATGATATGAAGTACTCCTTATTCTACTGCTGAAAATGCCTTGCCTATTTAAAATGCAATTTGGGGCTGGGGGTATGGCTCAGTGATAGAGTGCTCTCCTGGGACATGAGAGACCCTGTGTTCAAGCCCCAGCACTGAAAAAAGGAAAAAGGAAAGAAAGAAAGAAAAAAAGAGAGAAAGGAAAAAAGAAAGAACCAAATGTTTGTTCTTCTAAAATGCAAAATGGACTCAAACAGAGTTTTAGTTTATCAAAATTGCTAGTCCTAGAATTTTGCTTTTAAATATTGGCAATTAAAATCATGCTACTCATGGAAGCTATTAACAATTATACAATAATTTTCTTATTTTGGGTAAAATGGACTCAATACAGCCTAGAGAAATTTATTTGGAAAGTGATTTTTCCCTCAATATGTACATTTTGAGATTAAATAAAAGAGATGAAAATAAAATATATTTATTCAATTATACTTGAAGCATGGAAAACATGAACCACTTCAGGGAAATATTTAGAGAAAAATCTTTTATAGGAATTGTCATATAACATTTTGGACACTCTTTTGAGTCCATAAAAACAATTTAAAAATTTTGTGACATATGTGAGAACACTTGGTAAACTAAACAAAATATCAATTCTTCCCTACCATTTAGTTGATTTCTTTCATTAAATTCCTTCAAAATCTCCTTAACATAATATCTGAGACACCATATATGTCAAAACCTGATGTGTGCCTAAAAAAGTCTCTATTCATTTTGAAAAGAAGTTTCTACTCCTCTTTTGATATAGATTTCTATGCTTTATTGTATTAATTTTCTTTTTAAAGTTACAACTTTTTTCTTTTGCTATCTTTAGTCCATGTACTACCACTTATTTGTCACTTAGTATGACAATTCAGATCTACACTATGACTCACTATTAACGATGGTGGAACTATTACTAAATAACTATCAAATATCATTAGGTCTTTCACAACCTATACTTAAAATGAATCATTTACCTGGCCATAAGTTAGCAATTATTTAGGACCTGGAAAATGCTTTCTATTTCTCAGGCCATCTCAACATCAGATAAAATTTCTTGTTTTTTATCAGTTTCTTGTGACTCTGGAAACTAGACTTCTTCCTTCATACTAAAGAGATTTATTGGTAGTTTTTGCAAAGATTGTTATTTATCAATGTGAAGATTTTATATTTTTTCATTTATGTATAATTTTTCAATTTTAGAAATAATACCTTTTTGTGTCATGGTGCTGTTGCTTTTTTTTTTTCTTTAAGCACACAAAGAGCTCCACAACTGTGGATTTTTAAGAAATTAAACATACCTAATAGAATTAGGGCTACTTTTTCCAGACAATGCTACTGTCCTCAAAATTCTAAAAGGTGACAACATTTCCAAAAACCTTGATCGAGTACAAAATTTCTGTGAGTATCATATGAAATTATGAAAAAAAAACTAAGTCAAAGTTATTCAAAAGAAGTCAGGAAAGTAGATAGTCATAAAGATCCACTAAAATATAATATTCACCACTTCATAGTACTTTTTGCTAGTTCCTTTGGGTTTTAAGAGTATAGAAGTAGAACCTGTTAGAATTTCAGTTAGAAATTAACTAAGTTTTAAATTTTACATGTATCGACATATCTCCTTGTCTCTTCTATCATGAAAAATTTCCAAATTTTAAGATCTGAAATTGTAGCTGAGCCTCATGGTACATGCCTGTCTGCCAGTACTTGGAAGGCCGAGGCAGGAAGATCAGAGGTGTGAGTCTAGTCTCAGCAATTTGGTGAGGCCCTCAGTAACTTAGTGAGACCCTGTTTCAAAATAAAAAATACAAATATAAAGGACTGGAGTATAACTCAGAGGTAGAATACCCCTGGGTTCGATCCCCAGTAACTAACACACACACACACACACACACACAAACACACTATCTGAAATTGTGACTATCACAGTTGGAAGACATCAAATTAAGCTTTTTTTTTATTGTGTCTTTGATAGGTGGTAAAAATGATTATTAGTAATGAAGGCTAAAACGTAGAGAAGCAGAAAATGAAGGAGAAAGGGAACAGTACAACTCTTTAATTCCAATTAGCTGTTATGGTTGAAGAGGGTAGCCTGCTGTTCAGTTTTTCAATCAAGTTGCCGAGGCCTTCATTACAAAGAATATATAGCAGAAATACATATTTAGAATAAAAAATAGTAAAAAATGTAAATGATAGGAGATATTAGCACCATGCTTCTGAACTGGAATCATACTTTAGAATGAAGCAGCATTATAAGAAACAAATTTAATCCTCTTAAGTTTCTTGTTTAAAACCTTCTAGGGCTCTTACTTCAGAGTTTAGAATCATTCACGGGGTCTCTGTGTATCTGCCTAATATTTGGAGGCTCCTCTCACACCCTTCTCTTGTGGCGCCCTCCAACCAGACTCAAGGTTGACCCAGAGATATGCTGCTTACCACCCCTCTGCCTTTGTTCATTTAATTACTCTTTCTTTCCTTCCTCAGCCAAGATTGCCCCTGCTCCAATGAGGCTTTTGGAGTTGTGTGTGGGAAGTGTGAGATGGTTGTAGTAACTTTGAAGTGTTTCTGCATTTAGTGGGCAGTAGAATCCAGGCAGGCAAAATGTCCTTCATAACTGAGGGCATTCTTTTTTCAGGAAGAGTTGTCCCACTTAAATGTTGATAGGGATCCTATTAAGAAATGCTCAAAGATCTCTGTTTAAATTTCACTTGCAAAGAAAATCCTCACTGGCCCTCCATTCTAAGTTAGTTTCCTCTACTTGGTTCATAAAGTAACTAATTTTCCTTTAATGACAAAGTCTATCTTCCCTACTGGACCACAGTTTCTGAGCTCAAGAGCCACATTTACTTTATTGCGTCTGCTCTAGGATCCCCAGCACCTAGTACCATACTTGGAACATAGAAGATAATGTTGTATTTTTAAATCAATCAAATAAACAATCAATACAGTAAATAAATAAGATTCTGAATTTTATGCTGACTCTTAACTGGAGAGTTAGGTCATATAGGCTGCCAACATGGGACCTGAAGCTAAGTTTGGAAGATTGGAGGTAGATTCACAGTTGGAATAAAATAGAGATGGAGAAGATGGAAGAGAGTAATGTTTTCTTATCATTTATCAGTTTTGGGTACTATGAAGATATAAAATATTTGTATTCTTATTTACACCTATCAATGGTTTTAAGATGTAAGCATCCTAATTTAGTTACCCAGATAGTATCGTAGTATCTGGTAGAACTTGGACTAAAGCTCTGATTCATCTTACTTCTAAAAAAAAAAAAAAAAAAAAATGCCATTCTCATCTCAGAGCAGTTATATAGAAAAGGATTTAGAGTGGTTTTTCTCAAACTTGGTCCAGGGTTCTTGTGGTAGGTTGCCATCCCAGAGATGTCCAAATGTCCATGGCCTAATCTCCAGAAACTATGAATATGTTACCTTACATGGAAAAGGAGAATGCCCGTAGCAGATGGGGTTAAAGTTGCTAATGGATTAACTTTAAAATAGGGAGATTATCCTGGATTATCTAGATGAGTCCAATATAATTCCAAAGTTCTTGAAAGTGGAAGAGAGAGTCAGAAGAGGAAGTGGGAGTGATGCGATTGGAAAAGGACTTGAGTGTCTTCGTCATCATTAAAGATGAAAGAAGTGGGCCACAAGCCAAGGTGCATGGGCAACCTCTAGGAGTTACAAAAGGCAAGAAGACAAACTCTCCCTCTGGAGTCTCCAAGAAGAATGTAGTCCTACAGATACCTTGACTTTAACAACAAAACCTGCATCAGAATGATGACCTATAAGACTAAAGATAATTTATGTGTTTTTTAAAAGTTATTAAGTTTGTGGTAATTTTGTTACAGCAGCAATAGAAAATAAACTATTCCTCCTGTACCAGAATAATACTGTACTTAATTAATATGACCATTCCTTCCCCCCTTTCTTTCTTTTTCACACACACACACACACACACACACACACACACACACACACACGATCCCTAGAGGTGGAGACCAACCTAGGTCACAATGTGTCTATTACACATCAGAGTCAGTCTTTACCCTTAGCCATTAATTGAGGGTATATAGTAGATTATTTTCATGTTAAAGAATAATGTTCATTTGGGAGGCTGAGACTGGAGGATCCGGGTTCACGGCCAGCCTCAGCTGCTTAGTGAGGCCCTCCACAACTTAGTGAGACCCTGTTTCAAAGTGAAAAATAATAGGAGTGGGGGGTGTAGCTTGGAGGTAGAATGCCCCTGGGTTCCATCTCCAGAACCGAAAAAAAAAAAAAAAAAAGAATAGTGTTTATGCTATCTTTCTTGGAAATTGCTGGTAAATCACATTGTTCTCATATTGTTCACAACAAATTGTTGAGTATGCGACTGTTTTAGATAGCAAATCAGCTTCAAATTCAATCCTTGCTGGGCATGGTAGCACATGTCTATAATCCCAGTACTTAGGAGGTTGAGATAGGAAGATCACAGTGTGGAGGCTAGCTGGGTGGGGTGGTAACTTAGTGAGACTTTGTTTCAAAACAAAAAAGTAAAAAGGGCTGGGGGTGTAGCTAGGAGGTAGAACGAACCTGGGTTCAATCCCCAGTACCAAAAAAAAAAAAAAAAAAAAAAAAAAAAAAAAAAAAAAAAAAAAAAAAAAAAAAAAAAAAAAAAAAAATGAAGAAGAAGAAAAAGAAGATGAAGAAAAAAAAGGGCTGTCCTTTAATCATAAAACTAATTGTGTTTGAACCAAATAACCTCACCAAAACTTATTTTGCAGTGTATATGAAGACAATATAAATCCCAATCTTTAGATAATATAATATTATGGTTTATATAATGAATACTGTTGTAGTGGAATACCTTAGAACTCTGTGATGTGTGCCTATAATCTCAGCTTCTCAGGAGGCTGAGGTAGGAGTACAGTGCATTTGAGACCAGCCTGGGCAACTTAGAAAGACTCCATCTAAACATAAACTCTGAAGTCAATCAGATTTTTCTAATACCACTTTTTTTTAGACAACAACCATGTAAAAGTTAAATGCATTTTCCTTATATGTAATATCAAGGTTTCCCTAAATTGCCCAGTCTGGCCCCTAACTTGCGATCCCCTATCTCAGTCACCCTTTGCTGGGATTACAGGTGTGCACCAGTGTGCCTAGCAGAACTTATTTTCTAGTAGAGGAAATAACAAAACAATGAAAAAGTGGAATATGAAAAACAAGTTAGCGTTAAGTAAGTAATGACCTGAGAAGAATGCACAGTTGGCGATGTGATCAAGTTACTCTGGGAAGGTATTCTGGTATTCAGAGGTGATTTCTTTTAGGTGACTTTCCAACTGAGACAGAGACCACATTGATATCCAAGATACTGAGGTGAAAGGGGGTTCTAATAAATGATACCTTGCATCCCTGTCCAAGCTCAAAATTAAGTGAGAGATAAGTTTAGGAATCCAGTAGATAGAGATCAAAATGTCCCCTTTATTGTAGATTAAGCATGCATTAGAAGACATGGCTTTGGTGCTCAGTGGAATAAGCCAGAACTCCTTTGAATTTAGTTATTCCGTAAACTGCAAACCTCCTCATCAGGGGCAAAATCTTCCTTCCTAAACATACTTCAAAGATTAAATCAATTAAGATGACCTTCCTTCCTTCCTTTCTTTTTATTCTCTTCTTTATTTCTCTTTCTCCCTTTCTTCTTTCTTTGTTTTTTTGTGGTTCTGGGGATTGAACCTAGGGGCATTCTATCTCTGAGGTACACCCCCAGCACTTTTTTATTTTTATTTTTTGCTTTGAAACAGTATTACTGGGTTGCTGAGAGTCTCACCAAGAGGCTGACTTTGAACCAGTGATCCTCCTGTCTCAGCCTCCCAAATACTGATATTACAGGAATGTGCCACCATGCCCAAATGAGACTATATTTTTTACATGCATAAAATCTCTTTGCTACACCTGGAGAAGGAAAGCTTGCATTGCCAGGTCTGATTCTTTCTCCATAATTCACCAACCACGATTTGCTCCTCCTCTAAAAGAATGTGAAAACCAGCAAAGAGGGGCCTGGAAGACTTCCCCAGTAGAAAGCTGTTCCATTTAGAAGAAAGAATTGGGATTTGAGAATTTGTATATTGCTTAAATCAAGAGAATAAAGATTATGTAAAACATTGTGCAGCAAGGAATACAGCACAGTACCTGGCACAAAGTAAGCTTTCAAAACATTGCAATGATTAATATTCCCATAACCATATCCATTCTTGGATATAGTCTATTAATACTACTTACCAGCTGTATCATCTTCTACAAGTTGATTTTTCAATGCCTCAGTTTTCCCATCTGTAAAATGGAAATGATAACATTACTTAACAGGTGTTGAGGAGATTAAATAAGTTAATACTTGTAAATTGCTTAGAATGGTGTCCAAAATGCAATATATCCTACCTGTTATCATATCATTATTATCACTAATATTATATGCAGAAGCAGAATCCTATTTTTTTCAGGTACTTTTCTTATTGGAAACAGTGGGTCAAGTAAAGCCGTCAAGGTGAGAAAAGACTTCTTCTTTGCCCAGTAGAAGTGGCCTCACAAGGGTTCACAGGTTTTTCTTCACTAGACTTTTAAACTCAAGAACTGTTTCTCTGGGGCAGGGCTAGGATTGCTTAGGGAGAGAGAGCTAAAGAGAGTGGGCTGACCTTGAGAGCTTCTCTGGTAGAATTGGCTTGATGGCTCTTTATTTCAACGTCTTGTGATAGCCTTAGAATGGAGTTTAAGTCTCCATAATCATGTAAGATTTAGGGCTAGACTGATTTCATGAGTCACTCTGGCTTGAAAAACATCCTTTAGGTCTTCCCCTATCCAAAGCTGGACCTGACTCACAATGGGTGTGACTTCTAAGTAATTGCTATGGTGTTCACTATCCATCCCTTTGCTCATTTATTTTAGAAAATGACCTATTACCATTACGTTTTTAGACCTTGAGCTTTACCATATTTCAATCATCTAGTCAAATGTAAGCATATGAGCAAGTCTGATTACCATCCTGTAAAGAACTGTGCTATCGGCGTTTTGAAAATGAAAGAAAGTGTTCATTAACATCATTAAACAGATGACAGTGTGAAAGGCTCATGAGAACCACATATTCCACACATCTGGTCTGAGCATGAATAGGCATGAGTAACTACAGTTAAGGAAAGGCACAAAAATGGTAATAGGTCATCAGAGGTATACAAATGAACACTGCAACTCTTATAGTTTCTCTTTTAAGCTATACTTTCTTGAAGCTGTTTAAAGATATATTCCATAATATATTCAAAAACAAATTTTTACTAAATAGCCCCTACCCAAATGCACCAGCAGGCAGATAATTTTTGGTAGGCAAAGTGTTGATATTTATAGTTACTCATAAAATTTTGTAATGGGCTGTGAAAAAAAAAATAGTAAAATCTCTAAGCACCAGAGTATTCAGGGAAAGAAATCAGAGATTAACCTTAATTCAAATCTGCATAAGAATGGTCATCTAGAAATTTGTGTGAAGCAGGTCTTAGATAATTTAGAAGAAGAAAATAAAAATAAACTTTCTAGAAAAGCAACAGTGTCCTAATTCTGGTCCACTTAAAACTGGACTTTCCAAGGGCCCATTCAAAACTGTATTTGGAACAAGATAAGAAAAAACTGTACAACCTGGATATCAATCACATTTGTGTTTTGTTTAAACGGCTTAAAAATCACCTCATAATAGAATTATAGTAGTAATCATACCTCATAATTTTACTGTGCCTTATGCTTTCTGAAAGACTTTTCTTTTTATTTATAAGTCTCAGAACTATGATCTCTGATTTTTCTGATGAGAAAACTGAATCTCCAAGAATTGACTTGGCCAATTCTTCCCAATTAGGATAAAGGCCACATTCTTAGGCCTGTACTTATTCCACTTATCCTTGACTTGGATAATTCCACTTAACACTCAAGACTCACTATAAAACCTGACATTTCAGGAGTTAAAAACTCTTCTCTTGTTTTGATTTCTCCACAGCCTTGCCATCTGTTTGACTAGTTCTGCATCCTCAAAGCTGAATACCAAAGGGAGTTATCACTTGGCATATGCTTTGGATGTCAGACACTCCTCGGTTCTGCCTTCTCTAGGACATGCAATACCGTTACTTCTTTATTAAACAATGATCCTACCTAACGTCTGAAGAATTTGACTTTTTCTAAAATGATTAGCCTCCTCAGAGTCTGGACCCTTGCAAAAATCACTCTAATTTATTTGGCCTTTGGTCCCCAAACCATAGATACACAACACCAAGCACAGTGATAATGTCTTGATGTCTATTCTTGAAGATTTTTGCCAATAAAAATAAAACCAGGAGTTCTAGTAGTTAAAACTAGGTGTTTTAAGCTTGCTTGTGCTACCTTTTCTGTTCTCAATATAAAGTATTTTAAGTATACAAGAATGTTCTTCCGTGAAGAAAAGTGAGCAATCTTTTGCCTTTTGGTTTATTTCAGAAACATCACCTTGGTGAAGCTTATTCTGTTTTATTTCTTAAAGAAAATATAAACCACATCCTTTCTTGACTGTATTTGGAGATGGATAATACATGGATTAGGGATCTCCTATATTACTTTCAGCACTCAAAAATTTCTACTGGTTCCAAATGTGCAAGACTCTGTAAGTGTAGCACTTTTGACACTTTATTCGCTAGCAAATCTTTTCTGTAGTAACTCAAGTTTTCATAGGTCAGCCAGCCAACCAAGCACCAGGCATGTGAATGAATTTAGAGTAGACTACTCAATTTCCTCAAAATTGTGAAGAAATAATAAATGCTTATTTATTTTTGGTCACTAAGTTGTTGGAATAGTTTATTATACAACAAAAGTTAACTGATAACCTATAGTTTTCATATAATTTTTCTCTGGTTTCAATAGATTCTTCTATTGCTTCTCTTTCATAATTTATTTCTGTGACCTAATTTATAATTAGTGTTCTAGAGATTATGAAAATAAAAACTGACATTCTTTTTAGAAAGTCAGTCCAATAAAATTCTCCTCCACATTATTTTTATTAGCAACAATATCAATGACATGTATTCACTTACAATATTTCTTCCAAAATCTGCTCTTTCATTGGCTTGTGTATTGAAGCTACATTACTCTTAGATTTGACTGAACAAATGTAATATCTGTTAAAGCACTGCCTATTTAATTGCTCCTACCTTATGATCAGGCACTGAACAGTTGCATAAAGGAAGATGGTTTATATCCTGTTACCCTAGCAACAGGCACTAGAAAGGCTGGGGCTCTCCACAAATCCTGTTGCCCTGACAACAGGTCACACAGGGCATGGGAAGGCCCAGTTCCTAGTCTTCTAGGCCTCTTCTCTGCAACCACAAAGAAAAAGGACAAACTGATGTTGCATCTTATTCCTCCCCACCTACATATTTCTTCTATTATTCAAATCACTCCAATATAAGATTATCTTACCAGATGCAGGAGAGTGTAAGAAAACAGAGACTTTAGCTTTTATATTCAAGAGCTTAGAAACATTTGCTAGTTTTTAAATTGGTCCAAAGGAGTAAATGATAGGAAAAAACGAGCAAGAAATAAAAAATGAATAGAAATAATAAATTGTGGGGATAAGGGGAGTAGACAAGAACAACTTAGCAGGTCAGAGCTGATTTGGAGTGTGCATCATTTACCACAGCAGCTACGCTTCGCTAATTTTTGGAGAGTTCATTGGAAGGAGTCACACCTGTTATACCACTGCCTATTTAATTGCTCCTACCTTATAGATCAGGTAATACATAACCAACCATCATTAAGTGATGTTATGTTATAAAATTTCTATCAACCTAATCCTCAATGCAGTACAAAATTTTCCATTTTGATTCATATTCAGCATTTATTTTCCTTCATCATTCATTGTTTCTTACCATATAAAGTTGGTAAGAAAGCAATCCGATCAATTTTTTTCCTTCTCTCTTTCTATGATTCTTAAGAAATTGACCTGATTGTGTAAAAGAAATAGTACTTAATTTTATTGTTAGAACTAAGTATTGCTTTGCCTTAATAATTTATGGTTTATATAAAATAGCTGTATGTTCAAAAGTGACAAATACGATTAATTTTTTTTATCACTAAATATCACCAATTTTCCTGTGAACTAAAGTAAATTCTTAGCAAAGTGTGTTTGGAAATTTCAACTCCACTAAGGGAAATCAAGTTAAGCAATGGTGGTTGTGCCTGCTTGAGAGACTCAGAAGGGAGGTGATGCACTGCAGGTACCAGTCTGTTGAGGGCCCTGGGAGTGATAGAGAGACTCCCCAAGGGGAGTAAGACACCAGGCACAGACAAATCTTTCAGAGTGCCAAGCTGTTCCTCCTGGGAATGTGTATCATACTCTCTCCTAAAATTGCCTAAGTGTAGAAACAATCTGGAATATTTGAAAGTACAAATGAAATATTAAAAAAAAATCATTTGTAAATTCCCCACCCAGTGATAACCATTGTCAACATTTTCATGTATGCCTTTACAAATCTACTCCTATGCATTTGTAT
Organism: Graphiurus murinus; assembly: GCA_004027655.1. Taxonomy (NCBI): domain Eukaryota; kingdom Metazoa; phylum Chordata; class Mammalia; order Rodentia; family Gliridae; genus Graphiurus; species Graphiurus murinus. Next base: position 16,918 of record PVLC010006194.1, on the reverse strand, counting down.
GTATGAATATGTATGAATACCTGAAAACTAGGATCATGCTGTGAATACTCTTGCTATCTGCTTTTATTGAACTCATTATATATATTGTAGATGTCTTTTCATGTCAATAAATGTCATCTCCAGTGGGCCTCCAAAAAATAAATAAATAAATTCTTCACTTATGCCTTTAGTTTTAAAGGTAGAGTAATAATCATAAGTTCCATACTAAACCAGAAGTCTTATTTTGTGAATACAAAAGTATTAGCAAAGTCTTCTCATAAAATAGGAAAAGGTATTTGTGGTTAAAAGATTTTTAGTTTAAATTAAATTGAAAGGAAGTATAGACTGGTGAAGAGGAATTATCTTTGGAGAATTTAATTATATTAAAGCTGAATTTCTGAAAGACCAGGGGGAAAGTTGGGGTCATTAAACTCAGATAAATACTCCTGATCACCTTAAACTCAATTAGGTGACCCTTCTAGAGTCTCTAATTGTCTTTCATGTTTTATTATTGTTCACTTAATTGTCCTGTCTTCTAGATAATTCCTCATCTTCCCTTTGAGGTAACAAGAGGCTAGAAGTCGAACCCTTCTTTCTGCTCATTATTGTATCTTTAGTGTCTAGCATAATAGATCCCATAAAGTAAAACCTAAACATAGTTTGCTGTTACCAACATTAATCAGGCAATAAGTCAACACTTTACAATGGAATGGCATAGCTCATAAAAGTTATGATTGTTCAGCAGCAACATTAATTCAGGCTAGAAGGTCAAGCATGTTTTATAGAGTGTTTTTGAGCTGCTCCTGGAGAAATAAAGAGAATGAAGTAGAGATTACTGAAAATGTTACTGTATCACGGACAAAATAACAACAACAAAAACAAAAACCAGGCCACTTTTAATGGAACTTGAGATTGAGGATTGCCATACAAGATAAAAGTAAAGTAATCCAAGTGCCCACCTCCTGGGTCTGACACAGAATAAGCATCTACAAGTGTGGTTGCTGTTTTCATAAACTATCTTTGTGGTACAATTATGTGTAAAACGCTGTGTTTTCTTTTTCCCATTTCTCTGCCAAATATAAGATCGAGGTAAAAGTTGATCTTAGGTAACTATACCATGGATAGAATGCAAAGAAGACTAAAACATAGACTGAATTTCTTACTCCAAGAATCTCATTTCCTAAGTTCTCTATCACTCATATTCTAGGAAAATTCAAATTTCCCTTTCACGAGGTAGTTGAATAATTAGGATTATGTTGAGAATATCTTTCCGTGATTAGCGAATGTTCTAGCCTCATGTGGACTTGTAGCTTAGGGAATTGTCAGTGAATCCAGACTGCTGCATATCCTGTATGCTAATTGCCTGATGAAGTTTCCAAACTGTACTGAGTCAGACAGAAGGAAATAACCTGACTGAACTTGGAGGCAATCAGGATAAATATTTCAGCATTCATTTCCAGGCTATAGTTTTTTGTCTTCTACTGAGTTGAAGACTACTTCTCTCTTTGAAAGCTTCTCCTCAAAGAGAAATGTACAACTACAAGGCAAGGATTCTTGAAATTTACCTAGGTGACTAAGCAATATTAAATGTTTTTGCATTTGATTTTTACCAGACTTACGATATGCTCAAGGTGTGTGACAAGGCTTAAACTAAAGCCACCATTTTCAAGCAGACATTTAATATTTTTGTTCTCTCATTCTGTCATATGAATCATTTCAATTATAGATAAATATCTGTGAAGTGCATATCAAAAGATGCTTCTCTCTGAAAGATAATCCACCTATCCAAAATGGATTAAGGAGATCATATATGCTTAATAACTGAGCATATTACAAAATGAAAGTTGCATCCAAAATAATAATATCCAGCTTAAGGAATTAAAATAGTCTCAGTATTATCCCTCAGATGACTATATTATATATCCTTCCATTCTATTTTACATGAGACAATATTTTTTAAAATTCCCTAATGTAATTTTTGTGCTAAATAAAAATTGATAAAATACAATGTTGAAATAATTTTTCTGTTTACCTTCAGTTTTGTATTTCTTGCTTTCTAATTCTATGCTAAATATGTATAATACACACTTTCTGTCATTAGATAAGTTGGCAGATCTACTGACAACTTAGAGTTTAGAGCACCTTGGACTTAGAAACGGGTTGCCAAATAATCTTAAGCTCCCTAGAAAGAGAAAGTGTTTAAATTCACAATAAAATTAGAAAATTAAAATAAACCTTTGCTTGATAAATCACATTGTTTTGTTAAGTATTTGTCTCATGGATACAGAAGAAAACACTAATTTACACAGTGTGAGTCACACTATGGTAATCTGAGTCACTGATTGGAACTATCTTTAGAGTCATTCAGAAAAGAAGTTGCAGTCTAAGTTCATCTAGACTATTCTGACACATAAAAAACACTGAGGTACTTTGGAAAGTAGACTAGTAGCCTTTCATTAACTCAACTCAGTTGACTTAATACAATTCATTCAACAAATAGTAATTTCCTGGGCACGTGGAGAGTTCCATTATTATTCTAGGTACTAGGGATATAATGACAAACCTTATAGAAACAAACTCTACCTTCATAGAGCTGACATTTTGATGATGAGGATGGATGATAAAGAAGAAAAATAATAAACAAATATGTAATATAATTTTCATTAAAAAAAAAAAACAAGGTAAGGCAGAGTTTTAGTCAGCATTCTCACCACTGTGCTCCAAACACGTGACATGCACAACTTGGAGGAAGAAGGATTTACTTACCCACAATTCTGCAAGTTAGGGAGGTCTCAGTTCATGTTAGGCCGGTTGGGTTTGCAAAGCTGGGGGCATGGTGGTAGGAAGTGGAGAGAGAGGAAGAGAAGAAGACTGTGCTCAGCTCATCATGGTAGTGGTGGGGGCCAGAGAGTGAGGCTCCAGCCTAGAAAAACACTGTCCCTGGCCACACCTCTAGCAGCCATGTTCTACCTCCCAACATGGCTGCCTTGTCTAACCCATGAGTTATTGTGGGGACATGTTAGTTTCAAACCATAGCAGGCAGGCAATAAAGTTCCTGGGAACTATGAAAGTGGCTACTTAACAAAAGAGTGGTGAAGAAAGAGCTTCCTGTGACAGTTACTTGTGAAAAGCAACTTAATGGAGTAAGGAGTGAGTTATACCCAGGACTGATGCCTTGCATCCTGTGCACAGAAACCCCAGTAGGGTGCATTTGGCATGTTTGAGGGAAAGCAATTAAGGCCAATGGGAATGGAGTGCAGGTGAGGTAGAGTGGAAAAACTGAGTGTGTAGAGAAAGGCAGAAGTCAGATTATCTAAAAGTCCAAGAAGTCATGATGAGAAATTAAGACTTGGTATCCTGTACCATGGGAAGCCTTTGGAGCTTTGTAGCAAGAGGGATGGGAACTATTCCTTAGATTTGAAAAAGATTTCTATATCTATTTTGTGGTAAATAACACTGAGGAGTGGGGAGTCAGGGCAGGACAAAAATGAAATAAGAAGCATGTGTTAGGGGTCTATGGCAGTTGCCCAGGGGAAGGTATAGTAGCTTTGGTGACATTGGGACTTAAAATGGTAGAAAAAAGTCCCCCAGTGGATGCCTGAAATGATGCATAGTACCAAGCCCTATATTTGCTGCTTTTCCCTATACATACAACCTATGATAAAGCTTAATTTATAAATTAGGTACCATAAGAGATTAATAATAAAAACTAATAATAAAACGGGATAATTATGACAATATCCTATAATAAAATTGTCATAATCACTACTTCTTTTCTTTGGGGCCATCATTAAATAAAATAAGGTTTACTTGAGCATAAGCACTGTGATGCTACGACAGTCAATCTTAAAGGTAGTACATGTCCACATGTCCTCTCATTAGTTCAGGGCAGGTTTTACTACCAAATGAATCATGAATCTTTTAATGTCCATTAGACATCCAAGTGGCCTTGGATGTCTGACTGCTGGTCAGATAACAGGCATCAGAGCTGAATATCTAAGTTTTGGAGTAGTCAATATGTAGATGTACTTAATGATCACAGCACAAGATGAGATCTCCAGGGAGTTAAAATTGGTATGAAAAAAGAATGACATGTTAAGCTCTCAGGCACTCCAACATTTACAGTAAGACCAAGGAGTGGTCAGTGTGACATAGCAGTCCCAAAGCAAAAGGAAGACTATTTTTCAAGAAGAAAACTATTTCTCATGCTCATTGCATGAGACTGTCCAATGTCATATGTTGCTGAAAGGTTATATATATGGACTGACCATTGACTACTGGTTTTTGCATTGTGGACGTCTTTAGCAATCTTGGTGAAAGATTCTCAAGGAAATGGTGAGAACAAAAATCCTCTTGGAAGTGGATAGTACAGATGATTGAAAGTGAAGAAATGGACGGAATGCACAGCTCACCTTTTAAGGCATTTTTTTTTTTTTTTTTGTCAAGGCAATCATAAAAGTAGAGTGATGGGGAGTTTGAAGGTAAAGGAGTTTGTTAAATGTGGGAAATATTATTAGAGTTTTCTTTCTGGACTACTGATCAGGAGTCTGTGGGAAGTGAAAAATTAATGTGGGAGAGAGTCAGAAAGAAAGAGACAGGGAGACTGAAAGGAAATAGAGCAAAGGCAGGATGGGAGCATTGGCAAGTAGGTAGGTGAAAACTTGGTGATGGTCCTGCTGATTACTTTTTTTGATTTATTTCTCAGTAAGACGGAATGGAGGCTATTTGCAGAGAGTGAGCAGGGGAGACAAGGAGTGGTATCTGAGAGGAGATGGTGGAAACAGTTGTCTGAGAGGAGAGTGTGGCCAAGGGAATGCAGTGGAATGGCAGGCAGTGTGACTGTCGGCCAGCGGTCACAGTCATGTATTTAAAATGGCTCAGTCTCCCGTGTGCCCTTTACCTGTTGCATTCAGTTCAGTGACTTCCATGTGGACTCTGAGCAGATGCAGAAATAGGTTTGCAGAGCTCTTCTTTTGCCAGAACACTTAAGTGTGATGGAGGAACAGAGGAGAATAGGGGTTGAGGGCTCCTTTCAAGGCATTAAAGCTTGATTGATCAGGAAATCTCCGTTGGGTAAGGAGAGGAAAGAGAACATGGGGGGAACAATGGACAATGAACAGTGCATGAGGTCAGTGGGTTGCAGGTGGGGAAGGGGAATGAGTTTCTGGATAGGACACTGGAATCAAGACCTTTTATACTTCCTAAAGGCCTGTAATAATTATATAATAAACACATATTGCCTGTACACAAGCTTACACAAGAAACATGACTTGTGAAATGAATATATATATATATATATTCATGACTTGTGAAATGAATATATATATATATATATATATGTGCCATTTCATTTTTTCCCCCGTGTAGAAGACCTCTGTGAGCTCCTTTGCATTTTGTTACTAGGTTTTCTCTTCAAAACAGAAGAGGCTGTTGGAAGCATGGCCATTCCTGCAAAGAAAACAAAGCTGGCAGGTCTAATTTTAGATGCTCTTCCTTGACAACAGCTTTTTGATCATTGCCTGTACAACAGTAAAAATTGGCTTCAGAAATTAATGAGATTGTTTGGTTAAGGAAATTAAACTCCCTTATACACTTGAATTTCTCACAATGTCCCCAACATACATAACACGACTCTTCCTTCACCTTTTGTTGGTGACTAAAGTTTTATGGTTTGTGGCACTGATAGGGGAGGATGATCACATCTCAGTGCATGGCTCAGTAACAACTGCACATATGCAAGGAAGGACCACTGTAAATACGGTTGAACCTCAGGACATGGAGATGGTTTCAGCACATGAGGGTTGTTGCTTCTCTCTTTATAATCATCATAGCTTCAGTTGACCTAGACCAGACTTGTAAGTTTCCTCTTGAGAGCCAAATTGTTTTCTAAGTCTGCACATGCTAAGCAAGCAATTAACTTCCCCTTTCCATGATGATTTTGTTACTAAGGGTAAAGTGTGCCTTGATTGGAATTTTATAACAAATTAGTCATGTGCATGCATGCATGCATACACACACACACACACACAGAAATGCACTTACATGAAATAATGATATATAATTATGTACTTTGGTGTAAATGCAACTGCCATTCAAAAACTGACTATTGTATAGATTAGCATAAAGGGAAGTAAAAGTCATTGATTCTTTTGATTTTTTAATCACAATATCATTATATATAGAATTTGGTGGCTCATGTTAAAGAATTATAAGTCTTCAGTATAAAGGTGACTTGTGGACAGATTTTACATCTACTTTGGTGTTTAGGAAATTGAATCTTCTGTTTTATGCAATAAGTTAGTTTGGGGATAATTACATATGTTGATATTAAAAAATTAACCTTTTGAAATTTTTGCTTAATTTCTTATTTGGCATGGCAGGGTTGCTCTTATTTAAAGTTTAGAACAAGGATGCTTATCTCCAAGTAATTATTATTACTTTTAAAAATCAAACAGTAGTGTCTTTATTTTTTATTCAATAACCAAGGGATTACCTGGGAACCAGAAAAGCTGAAAATAGCTTCGATCTGAACTTTTAAAAAACTGACACATTATAATTGCACATACTTATGGGGTACAGTGTGATAATTCAATATATGTAGTATATGGTGTATAATGATCAAATCAGAATAATTAGCATTTTCTTCTTCTTAAACATTTACTATTTGTGTTGGGAAGCTTCAAACTCTTCTCTCATAGTTCTTTATAAAAATATAATGAAGCTGGGCGTTGTGGTGCACGCTTGTAATCCCAGCATTCGGGAGGCTGAAACTGGAGGATCCGGGTTCGCGGCCAGCCTCAGCTACCTAGTGAGGCACTCCACAACTTAGTGAGACCCGGTTTCAAAATAAAGAATAAAAAACAGGGCTGGGGGTGTAGCTCGGAGGTAGAATGCCCCTGAGTTCAATCCCCAGTACTGCAAAAAAAAAAAAAAAAAAAAAAAAAAAAAAAAAAAAAATATATATATATATATATATATATATATATATATATATATATATATATAATGAATTATTTGAACAACAATCACCCTACTGTACAACAGAACATTAGAACTTATTTCTCCTGTGTTACTGTATTTCAGTAATACCTGTTATCTAACTTCCCTTTATCCTCACTCCCTCTTCCACTTCTAGGCCTCTCATGATCACTATCTTACTATCTTACTCGCTACTTCTATGAAATCAACCTTTTTATCTTCTGCCCAAGAGTTAGAACATGTGGTTTTGTCTTTCTATGCCTGGTTTATTTCATTTAACAATACTCTGCAGTTTCTTCCATGTTGCATGCAACCAATAATAGGGTTTAATTTTTTTCAATGCCAAATAAATATTTCATTGTGAATACACACATTTTCTTTACCTATTCATCTGCTAATGGACACCAAAGTTGATTTCACATCTTGGCTATTGTAAATAGCTCTACAACCAATGCAGACTTATAGCATCTCTCTGATATATCAGTTCCTTTCCTGTGGCTGAGGGTGGGCGGATGGGGCCACCCAGCTGCTTTCTGAGGCTAAGTCACTCAAGGTGTTCACATAATTCTTTCAATTCTTGGATCCTTTATGAGAAGTCTCCCTAGGTGATATGATACTGATCATTTTAAGGTTGGCAAATTGAATTTTTCTCAGTCCCTGGAGTTCCTCTCTCCTGCTTTTCTTCCCTTTGAGGATTGGACTGAATATTATCTGGCACTACATGATTCCTAGTTATTTTGCTATCAAAGCTGCCAGCCATGCATGTTTGCTAGGTCTTTAAAGGAATATAAATTTGGCTTGGTACTAATCCTTTACATTGTATAGCACTTTCGCTTTAAAAAATTAATTCTGAAATTGGAGGAGTGAGTTAGGAAGAGAAAAGGAAAACTGATGAAGAAAACAGCTCAAGTAATCCTATGTCCACATATGAAGGTATCACTACCAACCTCACTAACAAGTGTGGGGAGGGGTGGGAGTACGGTGGGATGCAGAGAAATACACCAAGTGCTGTGGGCATGTATATTTGTATCAGTTTCAACCTCACTACGGTGTATAATTACAGTGTGCAATAAAAGTATATTTTAAAAAGAAAAAAATAATTCTAATTTTTATTAAAGTAATAAAATGACATTATAAGACAATAAAATAGTTTTCCTCCCTACTCTTTGGTGTTACCTAAATTGGCTTTCTGAGACAATAATTTTCACCTTTAAATTTTTCTTCCTGCATTGATATCTATATTTTAAAATGGTAATTACATATAGTTGTCTCAATTTATTTATTTTAAGCATTATTTACTGATTTCAGAGAGCAGTGAATGAAAATATAGCATTTTAGACCAAGCTCTGACCACCCCCTCTTGATTTAACTTCCCCTTATCCTTCTGACACAGTTCTATTAACATTTCAGTGAATCAATATCTCGTGTTTATAGTATTATGACTTCACTTCTGAGCCATGCCAGAAAATGGGAATACTCTACAGGAAATTCCTTTTTTTGGAATTAATAAATATCTCATTTTAATTGTTAGTTTGTTGACCTCAATTGCTGCACACTTATCACTAGCTCTTTCCAAGTTCTCCAAAAGAATTATAAAATACCCTTCAATATGTTTCTCATACTCTCATGAACATCATGCATTTTTTTCTGTCCCACTTTCTTTCTGGAAACATTGTTTTTCCAGTATTCATCTTCCAGGTCTTTCCAGGACTCTCTAAAGCCTGAGGCACAGCTGTCCTTTGCTTCACTCTGGGAAATTCTTTCAACATCCTCTTGGGTTGAGTTCCTTGTTTCCTGGATCCCATTCCTTCTTGGCTTAATCTCATTTAGGAGATGGGGCTTCTCTAACAGTTTCTGAGATAGGGCACTTGGGAATTACATTTTTAAAAGTTCATTTATATATGAAAATATATTTGTTTTATTTTGACATAGCTCAATTGGCTCCAAAATAATAAGTGAATTTTTTTCAGAATTTTATTGATATAAATCCATTGTCTTTTATTTTCAGTATTGCTACCAAGAAGTCAGATGCAACTCAGTCTTCATATCTTTATAGGATTTTTCCCCCAAGCCCCACAATCCAGGGATTTTCCTCATTTCTTTACTCTGCAATTTCATATTAACCTTAATGTGAGAATTTTTAGCCTGAGAAGACGATTGGTTCTTTCAATCTGGAAATACATGGCTGTCAGTTTGGGAAAAGTGTCTTCATTTTTTAATTTATAATTTTCTTCCTTTATCTATATTCTTTCTTTCTGGGATTTTGATGCTGTATTTCTAGGATCAAATCCCAAATGTTCCTTAATTTTTTTCTTTCTTGTTAATTTTTGTCTTTTATTTAGAATTCAAAACTTTAACCTCCATCTTTCAATACTTTTAGTACTTTTCCAAGAACTGATCTCATTATGACATTTTATTATGTTGACTGATTATTAATAGTGTACTCTATTATTTTGTTATGGATATAATAATTTTATAGCTGTAAAATTAATTTTAGTTGATTAACATTTTTTCTTCTATAAGAACAGCTTCTTTTTGTGGAGTCTCTGTTTGCTATTTCTTTGTTGCAGTATCTTTCACATGAAAGCCTTTCTTCTTGTAATCCCAGCTACTTAGGATGCTGAGGCAGGAGTATCATGAGTTTAAGCCACCTTAGGCAACATACTAAGACCCGATCTCAAAAAAAAAAAAAAAATAGACTTTCCCCAGAGATCTGGTAATCCTTACTTGCCTCATTACACTCACCTGCCTATGCATTTTGTGTGTGTGTGTGTGGTACTGGGGATTGAACCCAGGGGCATTCTACCTCCGAGTTCCACCCCTAGCCCTATTTTTTATTCTTTATTTTGAAACAGGGTCTCACTAAGTTGTGGAGGGCCTCACTAGATAGCTGAGGCTGGCCGCGAACCAGAATCCTCTGGTCTCAGCCTCCCAAATGCTGGGATTACAAGCGTGCGCCACCATGCCTGGGTTGTTGCATGCATTCTATAACTGAATGAGATTGTAAGTTGGAGTCAATGTCAATACCCTTTTCTATGTGGCTTTTACTTACTTTTTAAGTATAGATGTTTAATTTCAGTAAAAAAAAAAACCAACGAAAAAACCGACAAAAAAACACTTGATCTTCCATAATCGGGGAGATCAAATTAACTCCTATTAATTTGTGGCACATTATCTGTATTTTTCTTTATGATTAAGAAGACTAATACCTGCTACTTGTTGGGAATTTTATATTTGGTTTCCAACTAAATTTGCACAAGCCTTGTAAAGTGGTATTGCCACTGCTATCTTAGATAGCAGTCAACTGACTGCTCAAGGTTGGATAACTCCATCAAATTATGCTAACATTGGACTATGGAGAGGAATTTAAATATTGTGCTCTTTCTTTTATAGTAAGCTTCCTCCTAAGGAACTTTGAAATGAACAATGGGCAGCATTTAGTTGGGGAGAGGGATAGGATAGGTATCTCATAGTCAAATTTCGTCAGAGAGTGTAATTGAGGGAGGTGTATTGGGAGGGGACTGTGGCAGCCTAGGGAACATCTGTTGCCTCTCAGGAGAGTAGCCTCTTGGCCCAGCTTCTTTTTGTTTGTCAGACTATTAGCATATAGTGATCAGTTATGATTTTTAGGAAAAAAAAATCAAAATCCATATAGTCTTTCATTTTAGAATGTTAGTAAATAAAGTAGATCTTTAAAAACCGCCAATCCAGTCAACACTGTGAAGACCACGTAAAACCCATATGTAATAGAATGTTAAAATGGGATTCTTTCCATTTTAGTTTTGGCAGAGGCACCAAAGGCTAAGAACAATGCAAAAAGTGCCAACCAATGCCAGGACCTACATGTTGAACTCCCTGTAGAGGAAAACTAAGTGAATACCAAATGGATTCTCTGACATTGGAGTCAGCCCTCCCTTGTCTATAGTGAATGGGCATTGAAAGGGAGGATTTTAGAACTTACTTGGAGAGAGCTGTCAGTATTCTGGTATCTTCCCTATTTCTAAGGAAAAATCTAAAGATAAGAAACTGCAACTGGAGCTGACTTTCTCTGTCAGTGAGGAGAGAGAAGCAACATTAGACTTGTTGCCAACATCAAGGATGTGTGCTCTCCTGCAGGCCCAGTGAGCCCTTAGAAAGAAGCCAACTTGGGCCAGTTAAAAGAAGATCCTGCTGGACACCGTGGCACACACCTGTAATCCCAGTACTTGGGAGGCTGAGACAGGAGGAACACAGGTTTGAGACAAGCCTCCGCAAATTAGCAAGACTCAGCAACCTAGTGGAGACCCTGTTTCAAAATAGAAAATAAAAAGGGGTGGGGGTAGATGTAGCTCAGAGGTAGGACACTCCTGGGTTCAATCCCAAGTAATACACACACACACACACACACACACACACACACACACACACATCCTACTGAAGATGACTCCTCTCTGGAGGCATAGAGCAACCCCCACAGAGTGGACCACTGGAGCTAGGGATGAGAAGGGAGTTCTTAGTGTTACCTGCCTGGGGATATTGTAGTCAGAGGACTACAGAGGGAAGAGCTCCAAAAATCCTATGGAAAGGAGGGGACCCTACCAGAAAAGCAGTTAGCATTTAAAAGGGACCAACACAGGAAACCAATTGTACCTGTTACAGAAAGTCAAATCGTGCCATTTTTCATAATCCCCTTTCCTTGGGGCCTAGTAAGTTAAAGAGTTGGGGAAAATGAGAATTCTAACCTGAAGCAGGTCTGAGTTTGGAAGTGGGAGGGTAGGCTGGAAAATACATACCTCACTCTGAAAGAATATGAAATTCTGATTATTACGCTGGATGTCAGACATTTTGACTTCTGAGATGGGATTGGTTCTGTGCCTGAAAAAGACTAGAATATCTGTGAGAGCTGGATTTCACCCACTGGCAGAAACAAAGAAATTCAGAGAGTGGATGCAAAGGCTTAATGGGGGAAAAATAAAAGACTCCTTACAGCCTCCAGTATGTTTCTTAAATACTTATACATCTATTAGCCAAAGGTATGGATTCTCCATTTGTGGATTATCTGGGGTAGAAGGTGCTAACTTCTCTAGGGCAGAAGAGGTGTTCACCATGTAAAGAAAATGTGATCAGTAAGTAACAAAAGAGTTAAAGCTTTCTGTATAAATGGTTTGTATTTTGTTTTGTCTTTCTTTTCTTTGCAGAATCCCAATGACCTTGTAAGGGGGTTTTATTATACATTTTGGTGAATGAATAAAATTGACAATTCAAATGCTTTTAGATGTGTAGATAATGTAAGGTTACCTTAGCTTAGGAGATAGCCCAGTAAAGACCATTCACCTTCCTTCAAATGGTAATATACGATGTAGCTGAACACTTAATTGATGACTTCTGATTAAGAAGATATAGATAAAAAAGAAAAACATACAACGCATATTATTGCCTTCTACGGATAAGAACTGTTACATATCTGAAAGTAGAGCTAGTCTGGGGCTAGAGGTAAAGGCAAGAAGCATGTGGGTTATTGTCTCTGATTTGGGTCAAAGCTAAAATATAAAAAAATATATTTTTTCTCCTTTCTAAAAAATAGCATTTTATCATTCACAGTATCTTATATATTTAATTATACAGATACTTATGTTGTTTTTATTATCAATGCATTTTGATAAAGATCCCAAAGCATACATTTTTTGTGAACCTAAATTATTTCTTTATAATAGACTTTTGGAAATTGAGTTACCGGGCAGATCATTGACATTTCTCTCTCTCTCTCTCTCTCTCTCTCTCTCTCTCTCTCTCTCTCTGTGGTATTGGAGATCGAACTCAGGTTGCTCTACCACTGAGTTACACCCTGCCCCCAGCCCTTTTTATTTTTTTGTCTTGAAACATGCTCTTGCTAAAGTTATCACACGCTGACCTCAAACCTGTGATCCTTCTGTTCAACCTCCCAAGTATTGGGTTTTACAGACATGCACCACTGCACCTGACTGAGCATTGACATTAAAAAAACATATTAAACTGTCCCCCAGAATTTTTGTACTAGTTTCTTGCATTTTAACCAGCTTGAAGTGGTATCTTTTGACATTTGACAGTTTGATAGGTAAAACCTGGAATTATATTGCTATTTGCTTTACTCATCAGTGAACTTAACTTTATTTTATAGGTTTGCAAGTGAGTTGTTCTTATACAGTTCTTGAGTTTAATAGTTATATAATAATGTATTCATTTTTTCATTTCTATCAGACATTTTTATTGTTTTCTGTTTTTACTATTATAAATATCAAGACAAAATGTCTATATCCTTTGATTGCTCTCTTTTGATTATTTATACATATTAGGATTATTTGGTTTAAGGATAGGAATATTTTAGCATTTCTGATACCTGTTGCCAGTAGATTTAGCAAATGAAGGAAACAATGAACATAATCACAAGTAGTCTACATATCTACCGATTTTACCATAATTTTAAAAAATGCATACATTTCAAATTTCACTGTAAGGAACAATTTTCACGTATCTTTATTACTAATACCTTTTCTTGTGGTCTTACCAGTTCCTGTTTCCTTTAGAGTGCACTGATAGATATCAGTTTATGTGCATGTGTGCATAAAACTTGGTGCCTGGCATTTATTTGTTTTTATTACAAACAAATCTTTGCTGCTCTATTTTCATAATATATTACGTTTTAAATGGAAACATGGAGTTTATCTTACTGTTCTTTGTTGCTGGGGAATTCTGCTGCTTCTGACTCAGGGCTGTTGTAGATGACACTGGGAATCCGCTTTCCCATATTACATATTTTTCCTTTGGGCAAATTTCTAGAAGTTGGTATGCTGGGTCAAGTCTAAATTTCAAGTGACTAGCTTTCCAGTCATTGCCTCCTATTTTCCAGCTCTCTCCCTTTAGCATGTCCAGCAGTTCTCTACCCTACCGGGATTTTCAGTTTGTTGTCCTTTTACATTAGGTCTGTTGTCCTCCTCGGTCCCTCTCATGTGCTATGTTCCCTGTAAGCTTAATGCATTAGTGCCTCAATGTACCCTTGGTTTGCACAGTTATTAAACTCTTGTCCCTCTCATAATATGCTTCTGGGAAAATCCTGCTCTGATTAAATCCCTCCTTGATCATTTCATGCTTGCAGTCATGCAGCTGATTGTGACTGAAGATGAACACATCACTGTACTGATTGTTCATACCATAAATGTGTGACCAGGAACCAAAAGTGCATTCTAATTGTTGCCCACAAAGCCTCTGCATTTCCTATCACGATGAAAGGATTACTCTGCGGATTCTCCTGTCTTTTCAAACTCAGATGTCTCCTTTCTGCTTTCTTCCTACTTCACTGAGCAAATGAGTGACTAAGAAGAGTCCTCCCTGGCCAGGTCTACATCCCCAGTCATCTCTATCACATGCCCTACTTGTGTACTAAAATATATTGGCACTCAAGAACATCACTCCGATAATTGCACCTACTTTAGTTTGTATTTTCCCCTCTCTAGCATATAAAATTCTGATGAACAGATAATGTACTATAATACTTCGCAGTTAGAAAAATAAAAATCTTCTAACCTATATCACCTTCCAGCTAAGTCAAACTTCCTCTTTACAGCAAAACTTCTTAAAAGAGTTGTCTCCACTCATAGTTTCCATTTGCTCTTTTCCATTTGTTCTTGAACACACTCCATTAATTTTTCAATCTCCTTTTCCCCACAGAAACTGCTGCTGTTGAAATCGCCGAATGGCATCCACATTACCAGATTGCATATTCCCTTTTGCATCTCCACCTCTCTTGGTCCATCACAGCATTTGGTGCCCGATTCCTTTTTGACACATTTTCTTTGCTGCTCTCAGAATAACACTCTCTTGTTTCTTCACCTACCTCGTTGGCTACTCCATCTCAGTTTTCTTTGACGAGTTTTCCTTACTTTCTAACATCTGAAATTTGGAGTGTTGTATGACTCAGTTCTCAGAATGGTTGTCTTCTCTGTCTGTGCTCATGTCCCATGCGAAAACATCCAGTGTCACCGTGTTTTATTCTATCAATCCACCAAATTTATCTCTCCCACCTGGACCTCACAGTTTACCCAATATCTCTTATTGCTCACACTTAACACTTATAAAGCCAAATTTATTTTCCTTCTTTAGTCTCTATAAAACTGCCTCTTCCTTCAGGCTTCTGTATCTAGGTCAATGGCAACTCCATTCTGTCATTGTCTTAGATTAGAAGCTTCTTTTTCTCACAACCACATCCAATTCACCAGGAAATCCTGCAGAATCTACCTTCACAATATATCTAGAATTCAACCACTTCTCACCACCTCTGATGCAATCTCCCTAATTCAAATCATCATCTCTCACCAGGAATTCTCCCACCCCTTGTGGCCTGGTACTGTCTTCTTGCTTCCACTCATGAGTCTGTGCCCTTCTTCATAATGTGCCAGAGTGATCCTGTAAAACAGAAAGGTAGGACCTGTCACTTCTCTCATGAAGAACTTTCATTGGCTCTTTAACTCAGAGTCAAATCAAAAGCCTATCAGTGCAGTGGCGCATGCTCATAATCCCAGCTACTTGTGAGGCTGAGAACGGATTGCAGGTTGGAGGCCAGCCTTAGCAATTTATCAAGACTCCGCTTCAAAATAGAAAATAGAAAAGGGCTGAGGATGTATCTCAGTTGTAAAGTGCCCCTGAGTTCCATCTCAGTCCCCCCCCACCAAAAAAAAAAAATATCCTTAACCTTTATGATTTGCACCTCCTCCTCCATCTCTTTAACTTCATGTCCAGCCTCTTTTCTCGTCCAACTGGAGCCACATTGGCTTCCTCAGGCCTTCAGTCTTTGCCTGTCCTTTGCCCAGCCTGGTGTCCCCGGCCTGAGACATATACATGGTGCACCCCTCCACTTCCTGTAGGGCTCTACTCAAATGCCACTCCTCAGAAAGGCTTTCTGTGACCATCTTTTCTAAAATAGCTCATCAAATATCACTCTGTGGCTCTTTATTAGTTTTATTTGTAGCATTTCCCATCTTCTGACATTCTATTTATTTGTCTATCTTCCATTAGAATGCAAACTTCATGAAAGCAGCTTCCTTATTTTTGGTCTAATCATGCTCTCTCTCTCTCTGGGGCCTGGGTCATGCCTGCAACCTTCTTGACATCCATTTTTGTTAAATGGATGAATGGATAGCACTTATACCTTCGACTTGTTGAAAATATTATCAAATCATGTTATATAACTTCCATGAAAGCCAGTTTCATTGTATATTGATAGGTATTATATAAAAATTTAAAAAAATGTTATTATTGCTATTTGTGGCATTGGGGATTAAACCCAGGGGTGTTCTACTTCTGAGCTACATCCCCAACCCCATGTTATTTTTAATTTTAAACAAGATCTCACTAAGTTGCTGAGAGCCTCACTAAGTTGCCAAGTTACCTGCAATCCTCCTGTGTCAGCTTCCAAGTACTGGGATTATAGGTATGTACCACGCTCCTGGCTGTATATTATTTTAAATTTTTTCTTATTTTGTTAAATATTTTTAATTACTTATGAGTTCTACTTTTCATCTTTGTATCTCATGTATTTATGATTCTCAAAAACTCACTTTGTCTAAATATATAGTAGAGAGACATGAAGTTATTATTTTAGTAATAGTGTGATTTTTATGACTGCCATTCTGACTGGAGTTAGGTGAAATCTCAGGGTAGTTTTGATTTGCATCTCCCTGATTGCCAATGATGTGGAACATTTCCTCATACATTTATTGCCCATTTGTATTTCTTCTTTTGTGAAGTGTATATTTAGGTCCTTTGCCCATTTTTTGATTGGGTTATTTGCTTTCTTAGTTGCGATTTTCTTGAGTTCTTTGTATATCCTAGATATTAGACCTCTATCTGAAGTGTAACTGGCAAAAATTTTCTCCCACTCTGTAGGCTCTCTGTTGAGGTTCTTGATAGTTTCCTTTGCTGTGCAGAAGCTCTTCAGTTTAATGCAATC
>PVLC010006193.1:0-70990 GCA_004027655.1 Graphiurus murinus | reverse complement strand
GACCAGGAGATAGGGGGAGGGTGGGTGGGAATTGGGGAAGGGTTAATGAGAAATATGTGCATGGATGTCTTTACCTGTACTAGTTTGTACCCAACAAAAATGTGTAATTAACCCGGTTGTACCCAAAAAATGTATAAAATTCCATGCTAAAAAATTAAAAAAAGAAATAAAAAATTAAAAAAAAAAAAAAAAAAAAAAGTAATAAAAATTTAAAACTGTTAAAATTACTCTCTGGGAAAAAGGCAGAATGAACATATATGAAAAGTAGAGATAAAGAATATCCTTTTAAGCTGAGTGTGGTGGCACATGCCTGTATTCCCAGTACTTGGTAGGCTGAGATAGGATTGCAGGCTCAAGGCCAGCCTCAGCAACTTAGTAAGGCTCTCAGCAATTTAGCAAGATCTTGTTTCAAAATAAAAAAAATAAAGGGGCTAGAGATGTAGCTTGGAGAAGAAAAAAAAATGTCCCAGGGCTTAATTTCCAGTATAAAAAAAAATTAATAAAAAAAAACTATCAAGCCGGGCATGGTGGCACACACTTGTAATCCCAGTACTTGGGAGGCTGAGACGGGAGGATCCGGGTTCATCACCAGCCTCAGCTACTTAGTGAGGCACTCCACAACTTAGTGAGACCCTGTTTCAAAATAAAGAATAAAAATAGGACTGAGGATGTAGCTTGGAGATAGAATGCCCCTGGGTTCAATCCCCAGTACCACAAAGAAAATAAATCAATTGGATGGCATTCCAGGGGCCTAGTTTCCAGGGTGTTATTTTTAAACTGCTGTTGTTTGAATGTTAAGAGGTGGGGGACATCTGACCTGGTTCCTGGGATAGGAAGAAACACAGTAGAGGGGGTGAAAGTGCAGGCGGGGGGCGGGGGGGGGGGCTGTAGGTGAAAGTGGCCGCAGGCTGGCAAGGCCCAGGAGGCTCCTCTCAACTCCAAACAATATGTCAAACCAATAAAGAAATGGCACTCAGGACTCTCAGAGGAGTGGCCACATGCCCAGGTGGGAGACTGTTTCCACTCCACCTTTGAGTCAAAACAGCTCAGAGGGTCAGGAAGAAAGACAGAAAAGCAGGTGGAAGAAAGACAGAAAAGCGGACTTCATCCGGCTCAGGGCATAGAAGCCGTACCGCCCGGAATCTAGGTCCCCACAACTCTCCCTGCTCCTCACTCTTCCTGAGCTTAAAGATTCACTCTCAAGACAGAGGGTGGTACTGCACAGTGGGGTGCACCATGGCCTCAGGAGAGGGGTCCTGGAAGAAGGAGGCCAGGGGGAGACAAAGGTTCCACACACCCAGCAGCTCTGAGCAGAATGCGGCAAATCAGAGAAAATACAGCAAAAAATCCCTTGCCGGACACCTGGGAGACCCTAAAAACTGGGCAGGGTGAAGGGATAAGACAACGGTGGTACATCCAAATGGTGGAATGCTACTTAGCGGGGAAAAGCAGCAATTACCAAAACAGGAAACAGTATGCATGGATCTCAAAGACACGCGAAGAGAGAGAAGCCAGTCTCAGGAAGCTACATGTTTACAATCCCATTTATAGGACATTCTGGAACAGGCAAAGCTATAGGGATGGATAGAGGTCAACGGTTGCCGGAGGCTAGGGCTGAGGGGATGGTGGCTGCATGGGGGTCCTGGGGGGCGATGGAACTGATTGTATAGGTGGTTCCAAGAATTCTACATAACTACTAATCATAGAGCTGTACACCAAAAGGGGGAAAGGGCAATTTTACCATTTTTTAAAATAAAACGAATATTTAAAAATTAACTTAGATGACACAAAACGATCAATGATTGCCAGGGCTGGCGAGTTGACCCCTAGCATGAAGGATTTGGGTGGATGGAAGAAGTATTCTATAACTTGATTGTGTGCTGATTACACAACCAAGCATTTGTCAAAATTCACTGAACTGTATAGCAAAGAGTGGATTTTACTGTATGCAATTAAAAAGCAAATAGGTAAATTTCTTCAACTTTAATATAAAATTGTTAAAACTGGGCCAGGGGTTTTACGCACTAATTTATTCTTCCAGGTATAGATTTTACCTGCTCTTTGGTGTATTTTCCAGGGATACCTTGAAGAAAAAAGAAAGTAAAGTCAGTAATCAAACTCAAGATAGAAGAAACATTTTGTTTTTCGTCATGTTATAGTGAGACCCCATGAACAGAAACATCCTGGGGGTGGTTTGGGGGAAACAAACCCCCAAAAGCATGTCCTATAAATGGGATCGTAAATATGTAGCTTCCTGAGACTGGCTCCTCTCGCTTCACGTGTCTTTGCGATCCACCCATACTGTTTCCTGTTTCGGTAATTGCTGCTTTTTTCCCCGCTGAGTAGCATTCCACCATTTGCATGTACCACAGTTGCCTTATCCATTCACCCTGCCCAGTTGTAGGTGTTTGTCAAGGGATTTTTGCTATATCATTTTGAAATTTCAAGAACTAAAACTTGCCTTATGAACCCTTTATCTTTTTTTTTTTTTTTTTTTTTTTTTTTTTGCGGTACTGGGGATTGAACTCAGGGGCATTCTACCTCCGAGCTATACCCCCAGCCCTATTTTTTATTCTTTATTTTGAAACCGGGTCTCACTAAGTTGCAGAGTGCCTCACTAGGTAGCTGAGGCTGGCCGCGAACCCGGATCCTCCGGTCTCAGCCTCTCGAATGCTGGGATTACAAGCATGCGCCACCACGCCCTGCTAACCCTTTATCTTAAAAAACAAACAAACAAAAAAAACCAAGTTCACCTCAAATTTCTCAACAGCACACCATACACCAGAAAAACATTTTTTTTTAATGTGATGAAAGAAAGTGTTAAGCCTAGAAATCCCCTATCCAATCAGTGTTCTCACCCTCAATATCAACCTAAACACAGCTTCAGATATGTGAGCCACAGAAAGTTTTTCATGCACACTGCCCTCCTAGAAAAAAATATCTCAAGACATGCCTTGGTCACCTAAAACATTGGTCAAAATTGAGGATTTAAAAAGGAAAATGGAACAGTACAGAAGAACTAGAGACAGACATTAAAGTCAATTAACATTGAAATATAATTATCAAGTTGATGCAGAAGGAAGAAACAATTCTTCAAGAAGAGGAGAAATATATTTTTACTTTATTTGTTTATTTATACTGGAGATTAAATCCAGGCATTCTACCTCTGAACTACATCCCCTATTTTATTTTGAAACAGAATCTTGTTGAGTTGCCAAGCCTGGCCTTGAACCTGCAATTCTTCTGTCTCAGCTTCCCAAGTACTGGGGATTATAGGTAGGTACCACCAATGCCTGGCTGAATATGTTTTACAATAACTGAAAAAATAAATAAGATGGTTAAGCTGTGATTAAATTAACCAATTTAAACAGCGATTATAAATGTGAAAGATTAAGATACAATACAAACCACTGCTTTGACCATCTACCACAAGCACAATCCACCATGATTAGCTAAGGTTGACTTCAGGACATAGGACTCTTTTGCTCTGGAGTGATCCAGTGATGTTATACGGCATTTCACTGTCAATTTTAAAAAATTAGCTTGTTGGTTAAAATCTATTCACTGAATTTGAACATATTCTTGATTTAACAATCTCAGAAAATTAAGAATAGGAAGACATTTTTCTAACGTGGTAAAGAAATCAAAGCCAAACTGCACATCATAAAAACCTTTAAAATGATCTCTAAGAACAATAGTGACAACTGTTATTTAGCTGATTCCTCTGAAGAGCCAGGTCTGAGAGCTTTTGCAGAGGTGTTAGTTAACCCTTCAGCAACCCCACAAGATTGATGCATTTGACAGCCAAGGAGACCACATGAAGACATTCCCAAACCTTTAAAAAGAGACAAACCTAAGTAGAGGATGCGTCCAATGCCTAAGAGGGTCTTTAGCTGGCCTCCTACTAAGTGCCAATCCCACACATTCAGAAAAGGAAGAAAAGCGGCAACAGAGACAACAGGAAGTAAAGCGGAACTCCAGAGGGACCATCTGAGAAGAGCTTTGAACACCGGGGAGGACGGTGCCCAGAGGGAGCCCATGAGAGTTTTTGAGGAGGAAGGAGAGTCAGGGATGTAATCTCGGGTATTGGAGGCCAGGTAGGAAAATAGTGGAAACCGTTGGCGATATTTTAAGATCTCCAGTTAAGTGGTCAGCTGTTGTGGTTGGGGGAATGAGCAGCTCAGAAGAGCAAGAACAGCAGCGGAGGTTGGCACAGTCAGGGCCCGTGGGCCTGAAGCTCAGCCAGGGAGGCCGCGCCAGCTGGGGTAGGCCCCGCGAGACGAGGCGGGCGGCGTCTGTAAGCTGGAAAGGTAGAAGTAACCGGATGGACCATCTGTAGAGACGCATTACCTTATGGTATAGACCGTCTCCATATACACTGCTCTATAAATGTTTTTTAAAAGTACAGCCACAAATACAGAACAGTATTTTCATGGAACAATGTGAGATCGGCATTCTTTAGGTTCTCACATAGTCACATGTCAGCAGTTTCATACAGTTCAATCTAATATACAGTATGATCTCATTCTTGTTTTTCAAAAGAACTAAAGAATGACTGTGCACGCTGTTGTATGCTACAATAACAGGAGAAGGCTGGGGTGGGGATGGAATGGAGGTCATTTTATTTTCACTTTAACGCTACACTTCTGTATGGAAGGAAGGAAGAAAAGTAGGAAAGAAGGAAGGAACCAGCAGGCTTGAGAAGATGCATTTTGGCCAATCCCTCTGCAGGTGATTCTGGAGATCAGCCAGGTATGGGAACAGAACACCCCCACCCTGGCCTCAAGGCTCCACGAGCGCCCTTGCCGCTCTAACATGACCTTATCCCGTGCTGGCTATTGTGCTCATCTTCCCCCTTTGACCAAGTGTAGCCCAAACCCAATATATATATAATACACACACACGCACACGCACATGCACACACACACACACACACACACACGCACACGCACATGCACACACACACACAATCGCACAATGCTCAAATGCTTCAAATGGAGTAAGTATTTGGTTTTACTTGGATTATTTTTTTCCATGAATATAAGCCATTTTGCATTTTGGAATCCTTCTGCAAACAGAGCAGTTTGTCTTTGTGTTTGCTCATTTAAAAACAAATATTTGCCTGCCAAGCAAATACTGTCTCTTAGGATGTGCTATTAATAGGATAATTAGGCAGCCGGTAATGAAAAGGATTGCTGGTAATTATGGCAAGATTTGTTTTGGCATTTGAAGGCAGCGATGGAGGCTGGAGTGCTAAAATCTACCTTAGAGTTAATTAGCACAATTAGTACACACCTGAAAAAATAGCCCAACTAATAACACTCCACTCTACTTTTTAAAGTGGCAGCACCTAGCACTTCCCAGGCTGTGTGGGCAGCCCTAGCCCTGGTGTTTCCTGCTCGACAGAGGGGCCCGGGGGAGATGAGAACTGAAATGTGTCTAGTCTTGGTTTTCATTCTCTGAGAGCTGTTTCCTTTCTCCTCTCACCCACCCCATTGTATCTGCAAGCGGTACAATGATTTCCTGTGAGCATCCTGAGCCTTTGAGTCAGATATGCAAAGTTTAGTTCTTCTCTCCCAATTTCTAGAAAAGGCAATTGAGGACAGAAATGCCCAGTGATTGTCCAAGGTCATAGATGAGGTCAGAGGTGACCAGTCTTTGCCTACAAAAAGTTAGAAAATGACTCGGAGAAAAGCGGTTTTCTTATTCCTGCGGGGTCCCCATGCCTGCACTCAATACTTGGTTTGCTGAGTCATTCCTTATGCAGGTCCTTGGGGAATCTGAAATATCTAAAATCATCCAGTTTAGAAAAGATTCTTTAATGTACCCGTTTCCCTCTACCCTGCTGGCCTGCCTCCTTTCCGTGGCTTGTTCTTGGTGAGATTTTCTTCAGTGGCAGGTGTGTGGACACCCTGGGGCTGATGGCCCAGAGCATACATTTCACTTGCTAGCCAGAATGTGTGTGGCCATGTGAGTGTGCAAGGAGATGTGTGGGCTTGTGTGCATGAGAATTTGAGTAGGTACACACATACACACACACACACACACACACACACACACACACACACACACACACACACATTCACCATAAGGAAGAGGAGTAAGAGAACAAAGAGGAGTGGCAGTCAATGTAAGGACAGCGCTGCAATTGAAGACAAGTTACTCCACCTCTCAGTGTCCTCATTAAAAAACTAGGAATGAAATTGGTACTCACCTCATAGATTTGTCATTACAAATTTACTGTGAGACAAAGCACACAGTATGCCTGGCCCATCGCCACAGTTGTTATTGTCATTAATATTGATGCTGTTGTAAACTGCACTTCCTCCCGGACCCTTTGCTTACCCAAACACTCCCGTGATCCTTGCTCAGGCCTTTGAAATAGTTTGATGCAGTAATAAGGAAGGATTGCTGGAGACTTTGGGAAACCACACCCTTCTCAGATCCGTGAGCACTGTTCTCTATGTGAGGCAAATACTAAACCACAGAATCCCACCAGAAAAAAAAAAAAAAGAAAACAGAAGCCAAGGACTGAGATTTTTGGCTACCTCCTGCACTGTACCCCTAGAATATTCATCCTAGTTTATAAGCAATAGCAGCTAGCAATTCACCAGCCCATGCTGTACACTTTCAAATATGGCGTCTATTTCTCCTAGCAACCCCAGGAGGCAGCTTTCATCATCCTTTCTAAGAGTGAAGACATTGAGGCTCAGAGAGGCTGGGAAACATGTCCTAGGCCACACAGCCAGGATTAAACCTGACCTGACTGGCCTGAAGCCCAGATAGACTCTTGCCATAACTCAACCTCTCCCACTGAGAACTTGAGGACTTGGGGTCATCACAGGCACATTCCCGGGAGTTGTTGAACCTCTCCATCCCACCCCCTACAGTGACTGGGCATTAGAAATCACAGGACCAAAACTTGCATTTTGTAAATTGAACTCGAAGAAGAAAAACCTCCCACATAAAAGCTGAAATCTATGTCCTCCACAGTAGCTGGATTTGCACTGATTAATTAGAAAATTGCATTTATATAACCCTTTAATCTGTATTTATGTGTTGCTAAGGGTGCAGCGAGCTGGGCAGGGAATTACATCCAGATTAGCCTTGATCCATAAGCAGCCCGGATTGGAGCTGCTTTCTATGCTGAAAGGAGAGAATCAAGAGGATTTGGGGCACAGATCCCTGGTGAGGACTCTTTCCCTCTCTCCTGCCTTGGACCCAAGTAGCTTGGGGCCTTCAAGGGCTGCCCAGTACAGTTCACACGGCCTCTTTGGTCAAAACAAGGGCTGAGATTACCCAAAGAGCTAATTTCCAGCTGAGCATGGCTCCTGGTTTCCTAAACAAAATTGGTTTTATTCTTCTCGACATGTGTTCGGCAAGATTAAAGATCCAGCAACTGCACAACTTAATACGGCTATATTGGGAGCGGCTCATGTCCTCCCCAGAGTAGAGGTAGGAAGGTGGGAGGGGACAGGGCCCCAAATCCTGCTTATTGAACCGGAAAAACCCTTAGTGGATAAAAGGTATTGAAGTAGGGATCTTAATGCGTTGTGATATTTCAGGGGAAGGTATGTGAGCACACACACACAAAAATCATTGTCAAATATTTCCATTGTGGTTGGCACTGTTTTTTCCCTTCCTTCCTTCCTTCCTTCCTTCCTTCCTTCCTTCCTTCCTTCCTTCCTTCCTTCCTTCCTTTTTTTTTAATCAACAGCTGAGCCCCACGAGGAGGAGAGATGTGGCTGGGTGAGCAGTTCCATTCCTCAGTGTGGGAGGTGGTCTGACTGGGGTCACATGGGTGTGAGACTCAAGGAAAGATGCTGCCAGATGGGCAGGAAGGGGTCAGGCTGGGCTCAGAGGTGCTGCAGGGAGGAAGGCAACATGGCTGGGGTTCAACTCCAGGGCAAGAGGCTTCCAATTATTCCCTCTGTTGCCAGGAAGTTCAATTTCATTGGGTCTAGTGAGACCAAAAGTTGTTGACCTTGGCCAGCCCCTTGCCTACCTTGGCCTGTCGTTCATTAAGATGAAGGGAATCAATTAAATGACTGCAGAAGCTGACTGCAGCTGAATGCACCGTGTTTACGAGCATCTCCATGGACATCGCCCATCAGAGCACACATTCCAAAACTCTGCTACTCCATAGTGACGGCAAAGCATTGTGGTTTAACAGTGTGGTTTCCGAAGCCAGCCTGCTGGCAGAAATCCATCTTGGCTCCATCACTCCTGAGTCTTACAGCCTTGGACAAGCTCCCTAACTTTTCTTTGCCTTGTTTTCCTCCTCTGCAATATTGTGGTGATCGTAACAGCACCTGCATCACAGAGCTGACAAGAGAACCAAAGGAGTAAATATGTGCCAAGTATTAGAACAGAGCAGGTACTCAATAATGGTAGCTGCAAGCTGGGCGTGGTGGCGCATGTCTGTAATCCCAAAACTTGAGAGGCTGAGACAGGAGATCCCAGGTTTGAGGCCAGCCTTAGCAACTTAGAGAAGCCCTGTCTCAAAAAACAAACAAAAAAAAGTATGGATGGCTGCAGGTGTAGCTCAGAGGTAGAACACCTCCCTGGGTTCAATTCCCAGTATCACACAAAATAAAAACAACAATAATAATAATAACAATAACAATAATACAGGTAGTTGCAGGTTTCATCACTCTCTTGACTGTAAACCATCGCACTTCGCCACCAGGTGCAACTCCTGTGCCCCTGAGAACACACGTCTTGAACAGCTCCTGGCTTGCTCCTCACCTTGACCTGTAGGTTGGCGATGTTTCCAAAGCATCTGCCGGGCTCTCACAAAACAGCTATTGAATAAACAACGATTGCAAACCTATAGTGCATGAGCAGCGCCTCGATTTCTACTTCCAGGTCTTTCTATCCTCTCCCTCTGGTCTGGTCCTCAGCTGAGGAAAACACCAAATGTTCGCCCCATAGCCACAGTCACACTCACATTCGACTTCTTTGTCCTTAAGTATTTTATGAAAAAAAGTGTACTGCTTTCCAAGGGGCTCTGTGGCATCTCCAAATAGCAAAGTCACCTGGATCCTCCTGGAGGCAGAATTTTGGGGCAGATGTGAGCAGAGTTCTGTGGAAAGAGCCCGGGAGCACACGACAGGAAATGGGCTTTCTGCTCCACCAGACTTCCTGCCGGGCCTCCTTGCCACGATCTGTGACACCACAGAGGGACACTAGATCACTCTCTCCCACGGTATATTCACTAGTCCCCAAAATGCTATGGGGGGTGGAGGGGGACTCTGGATTTTAAAAAATGGGGAAATGTGGTTGCTGTATACCCTGGATGATGAACAGAACTCATCAGTGTGTTGAAGGCCCTGAGAGGTTCTTCAGCTTGAAAACAAAGTCATTCAAGTTCACTTTATGCAGAGGTCTCCAAGAATCCCACGAACAGAGCCCTCTTTCTGTGTGATCCCCACCCCTTGGCCTCCTCGGGTGGAGTTGGCTGACAGCCTCTGGCCCTTCCTGGTTCCAGCAGCCTGTTCTTCCTCCCAGGAAACAGGCAATAAATACATAAGACTCAGCTGTCCCAAGAAGTGGCCCCATGTCCTCATTTCTTGGCCTGAGGGAGAAAAAGAAGAGGAAACTAGACCATATGGCCAGCCTTGCACGCTCTCAGAAAAGGAACTCATACCCCTGACCCTGGGCAGCTGAGACAGAGGCGAGAGGGTGTCCAAGGAAGATTCAGGAAGCTCAGCAAGAGTCACCTCCCACCCGGCAAAGCACGTGGTATTATATTATTTGAGCAAGGTTGCTAGACATCTGGACATTTCTGTTAGCCCTCGTCCCTCCTGTTGCCATAAATTTAAGCTAATCCTATGGGGCCCAGGATCATAAGAATAATCCTCACATCTGTGTGGGCTTTTCAGCTTTTGAAAGCTCATTCATGGAATTATCTCATTAGTTCCACTCAATGCCTATGGGAGGGACTCAGGGATGATCGTCGCCATTTGGCAGACAGGATGATGAGACCCAGAGAAGGAAAGTGACTTTTTCAAGGTCACTCAGCCAAGCAGTAGAGAATAAGGATCAATGTACAGGTCTCTTGACACCTATCCCAGGACAGTCCCATGAGATTAGTACCATCTTGTGAAGGATTCTCTGAGACTTAGACATTTACCTCCTGTCACTGTCCCAAAGCCCAGAACTTAAGCTGGCCCAAAGAAGTCCTGCATCCATTCCCCTTCCACTGTATGAGAATGGAATCTAAGCAGAAAACTATGATGGGAAAACCATGGGCTTTGCAGTGAGATTGCCCAGGTTCAAATCCCAGCTTCCACTTTCTGGTCACCAGACCTCCAGCTTCCTCATCATCAAACCTCAGACAACGTTCAAGCCTCTGCACTGGCTCCTCACCCTGAAGTCCAAATGATAACCCTACAGCAAGTGGCACTGGCTCTGTCTACTCACTGCTTCTTCTGATAGCAACCGTGCGGCCCTGGATGAAGCTTCCACCACGTCAGCCCCCTGCCTGTCTGCAGGAATAGGCACATGACCCCAGCCGGTCAATCAGCGGCCTTCCTGAGATAACCTGATACAAAGGAGGAACCCTCCTCTCAGGGGTGAAGCTGAGAAGATGACTCCAGCCTCCTGAAGGACGGTGGGCTGAGAGATAGAAGTGAGAGCAGCAGAAGAGGAATAAGGAGAGTCCTGGGGGATTTTGAGGCCCTGGACACAGTGATCCCTGGGGAGAGGGAGACTGCCCTTGCTGTGGGTGGGTCACAAGAGCCTGTAACCCTCCCCCCTCAGCAGCGCCTGTATCCCACCCCTAGTGCCCAGGCTGTCCCAAATGTGTAGCAAATGGGAATGATCATCCCTGCTCTTTACTATGAGGGTCCTACCAGCACAAATACTAGGAAAACGGGCAGTGATCCAGGGAGACTCCTTGGACAGTGCTCCATGTAGTGAACAAAGAATTAACTCCCCTCAGCCTTCATAGACTCCTAGAAATTCGGATCTGAAAAGAGGTGAAAGATGAGAGTCCTGCCCTCTCATTTGGGCATAAAGTGACAGTCTGTTTCATGTGCCCAAGGGATGAATTCTAAGGGAATTTGCCTAGTTAGGAAGAATCTAGTAAGCAGGGATCCAGGATCCCAGGCCCCTGGGCTGGTTCCCTTTGGGCTGCCTGCCCCTAGCCTGGCCCACACACTTACAGAAGAAAACAGAGGAGATGATGCTAGTGGGGGTGTGGATAACAGGCATGGACCTGGGTATTTCCTGTTCCTCAGAAAGGGTTATGAGGACCAAGCTAGATTGTGTAATTTGTAGGTAGGAAAAGATATATCAGAGTCTACTGTCCAAAACCAAGAGATTATTGTTATTGTGAAATAATAGTAAGGCTCTTTTGACACAGAGCTTGACTTTCCCCTGGGAGATAATATCAAGCCAGGCTGTGTGCAGGGGTTGGAGAAGATGGTTAGAAACCTGAGCCAGAATCATCTCCCAGTGAGTCTTGCCCAGGCAGCCAACTCAGTCCTCAGCCTCCCCTGCCTCTACGCCAGCCTTCTAGTTGCCTGATTGTGAGGAGGCGGGTAACCAAGCAGCTGTCCTGGTTTGGGGTTGAGAGGTTCCAGGAGGGTGAGACCAGTCCCCTGCATGCTCTCTCCACTGCCTGCCATCAGTAGCACATGTTAGAAAAACCTGGGGGCCAGGCTCAGGGGAAAGGCATGTAGCATTTCACACACCCTCCTCCCAGGGTGGCCACCCAGGACCTCCTGAGTTAGATGCCTGATAAAACTCACTAACACCCATGATAGGGCCATATTCTTGTATGCATCTGCCTCATCCTGTGTCCTGGGGCTGCTAGGCTCAACTCTTACCTCAGGGCCTGGCAAATGCATGTTCTGGTTCAAATAGAACCACAGCCTGAGCCTCTGTCCATGGTTCTGAAACAGGCATCCTACGTCAGGACAAGTCTATCTCTCCTTAACTCTAGGGTACTTGTTTGTTCATCCAGGTATTCATTCAATAAATATCTTCATAAGGTAGCATTGGCTATATAACAAGCCATCCCAAAACTTAGTGGTTTAAAAATAAAGATACTTATTATTTCTTAGAAATTTATGGGTTGCCTAAACCATTTTGATCTGAGCTGACTCTGCTGGTCTGTGATCTGCTGGTGGTTTGGCTGGGGCTGGATGATCTAGCATGACCTCATTCATAGGTTGGTGATTGACAAGGTTGGGCACCTCAGTTATCTTTCATGTAGTGTCCCAGCATATTAGTTCAAGTTTATTTGTATGCAGGACACAGGACTCTAAGTCTGTAAGAGAAGGTAAGCTCCAATCCTCAAGTCCTCTCATAAGTCTATGTCACATTTTCTAATGCCCCATTGTCCGAAGAAAGTCACAAGGATAAGCCTAAAGGCAGTGTTAGAGGGGCTTGAATGGGAGTAGAAGAATGAGTGCAACCATTTTTAAAAACACTTCTCCAATTATCCTGCATCCTCAAAGCACTAAAGACTGAAAAATAATGGGATGGCCCTCTGGGGAACCTGTGAGAAATGACTTCACTCCTAGGCATGTTTTAAGCTGAGTCCACTAGGCCTCTGCCAAAGTCATTTCTATAATTACATCAGAAATGGTCCAGAGTCTCTTTGACCCCTCCCTCCCTACATTCAAGGGTACACTTCTAGTTCTTGCTGAATCAGAGAACTATTTATTTTTTCACTTTTAGATGTACAAAAAAACCCTTCTGAATTATATGCCTTTGCCACAATCGTCAGCAATGATTTTTTGAGTCATACATAGCTGGACAATAAATCTTGGATTACCTTCTTGGACAAATGTGGAAGAGCTCTAGAGGAGAATTCCCTGGTTCCAAGATTACCCAGAAGGGTAATATTTTAGAGAGCACCTTCGAGGGGCCAGAGCCTTACATCAATTCTCATTTGACACTGACAGCATCCCTCTTGGATGGCATTAACATCTCCATTTCATGGAAAAAGCAACTGAGATGGTAAGTATCTTGGCCACAGACATGGAGCAGCAAGTTGCACTGTGAGAATTCAGATGTGGGCTTCTAACCTCAGAGTTCTTTCCTCCACACCCATCACCACAGGCTGCAGAGCATTTAGACTCGGGGCCTGGGGCACCGAGCTTTGATCAGAGCTCTGCCTCTCACTCTTGTATGACCTTGGGAAGTTCACTTGTCCTCTTTGAGCATCCATTGTCTCATCTGCAATGTGGATGTCATCAGACCCCCGCACCTACTAATCCAGGCTCAACAGGTGAATGCAGACTGCTCCCTTGCACTGCAGAGAGGAAGGCCAACTGGTCTCTTTGGAGAGTGGATTTGACAGCATCTTCCAAATTGTCAAATGTGTGTATTCTTTGATCAGACAGTTCTACTTCTAGGAATTCATGTTAAAGAAATACATCCAACTGGGCGTGGTGGCACACACCTGTAATTCCAGTATTTGGGAATCTGAGGCAGGAGGATCGCAGGTTTGTGGACAGCCCCAGCAACTTCACAAGGCTCTCAGCAACTTAGAGAAACCCTGTTTCAACATAATATTTTTTTAAAGGACTGGGGGCATAACTCATAAGTAGAATGCCTCTGGGTTCAATATCTAGTACCAAAAGAAAAAAAAGAAACATATCCATATGTGAGGATAGATGTACAAAGGTGTTTATTTCTGCATTGTTTATAATAGAAAAATAGAAATAATATTAAGGCCCAATAAATTATGATTATTTTGCTACAAATTATGATGTTTCATTTTAAAAGGAGGAAGGAGCTGCTAATGAAGAAATATGCCCAAGATATATTATTTAAAAGAACAATGTATATTTATATGTGATGGCAAAAAAGATCATTTATATGTATTTAAATGAAAAAATAAATTATAGGGTGATAAATAAACATACACATGCTTATTTATGTTTAAGTATATGAAGAGGAAATAATTGGGATAACAACTAACTATTGCCTCTAGTGGCATTGAAAAGATGGAGGCTTAGACTTTTGTTTGATTTTACTTTCTGTACTTCTATGCTGCTGAGATTACTTGCAATACATATATATATATGTTACATTTTATAATATATAAAATATATTATATTTTTAATATATAAAATAATGTATAAAATGTTATAATATATATGTTACATTTTTAAAATGGAGAAAGAGTAGAATTCTCATGTTGGGAGGCATTTTGAAGATCATCACAGTTTTGAAAGAGAGAGGCTGGTTTATCACTGTCACATAGCTAACTGTTGGCCAATCAAGCTGAAACCCAGGCCTCCCAATGCACTCGTGAACCCTAGGCAAGCCCTCCACCACCGAGCTATACCAACAGCCCACAAGCCAGTTTTAGCCATGAGCACATGCCCTTCAGAAGTAAATTTGAGTGATTGCTGGCATAACATGAGGGAAATGGCCTATAGTCCTGGGTCAGCCACCAACTGTTGGGTAAATTCACTTAATTTTTCTAACCCTCATTTTCAGTTTCTGTCAAATGGACTGATGGTGTCCACATCATGGCATTCTAAGTTCAAATGAGGCAGGCAACAGGTTCTGGCAGCAAAACCATGAACTTGAACACTAATCAGGTTCCCTTCTCTGAAAAACTGAACTAGCAAAACACACCTCACTTAGTTGTTTGAGAACAAAAGTTGCAAGTGTACTCCTACCCCTGGTGGGTTTAGGAAGTTGATGCAGAAGCCAAGTTCACCACAGGGAAAGCCCAGTGAAGTCCGGCCTTGCAGGCTGGTGTTGTGGTCTTGTGACCTGGGCTGTTCCATTGGCCAACACAGAGAACACAGAAGGCAGCTATACACACGTATGGTCCTCACAGATGCAGGAGCCACATTCGTGGTGGAAGGGACACACATGAGGTTCTGGAACCAGACAAAGACAGATTCAAATCCCGAATCAGCCCAGGGAGGTTGCATGACCTTTCCATTTTATCCTGCAAGCAATAGGGAGAATGCCTTGAATTGTACCAGGGAGGTCAGGAATTGCTGGGTGGCCGTCCCTGGTGACCAGGGAGCACCTGGGTGGGAAGAGGGTGTCTGGGCTCTGTGGCTGGCTCCAGGGGCCATGACTTCAAGTTCCAGCAGAGCCAGTTTCCTCTCCAGGAAATGGGCACACCGGTGGCTCATTGAAGCCATTCACTGAGCCACTAGGTGTGGCCCTCCACACTGCCCTTAAAACCAAGTTCTCTACCTGTCCTGGATCCAGGTGATGCTTTGCCAAGGGTCCCCCATGTCCCCAGCCCTGGATGGGCCCCTGGAGCTGATAACCCCCTGAGAAACTGTGGCATGGACCCTTGAAGCTACAGTGAGTCAGAACACGGCGCTTTGTTCTGACTGGGCATGGCAAGTGACCAAACACAGGAAAGCCCCGAGCAGTCCAGTGTGCCAGAGCCCTGGGCTGCTCTGTCAGCAAGATCCTGCCCCGGGCAACAAGCAAGGCCAGCACAAGTTCTGATCAAGCTCCCAGCCAGAATGGCTTTCTGCATCCAAGTCTTTGAACTAGAGATGTGGAGAGAGAGGGTATGAGGAGAGTCACAGTTTTTTCAATCCCGGAGGCTGTGAACAGAGGCATCAAAAGTTCTAAGTGCATGAAGTAAATACAAAGTAAAAGAATCTTTGAGAGATAAGAAGGGAGCTGGGCTTTCACGTTTGGAGATAGGTCTTTGCAATTCACTTTGGTTGCTGCCCGGGGCACTTGCAGCTGTGTTTCTGTTGAAGGGCTTGCCCTATCCCCCAGCATGTAAGTGCTGGAGGACCCTTGTTACCCCAGCAGGGTCTGTAGGCCAGCAGCATCACATCCCCTTGGGAGCTTGCTCGAAATACTGAACCTCAGGCCCCACCCTGGACCTGCTGAGTGAGAATTTGCATTTAGCAAGGTGCACAGGTGTTTCCGGAGTACATGCATGTTTGAGAAGCTGTCTGAGTTCTGGGAGGAAGGTTTCCCAGGCTGGGGTGCACTCATGCCCTGGGAGGGGCACTAAGCTGAGGTTCTTAGGTGACATGAGAGTAAACATTCACTGTTTTGATAGTGTGTGTGTGTGTGTGTGTGTGTGTGTGTGTGTGTGTGTGTGTGAAAGAGAGAGAGAGAGAGAGAGAGAGAGAGAGAGAGAGAGAGAGAGAGAGAGAGGAGAGATACTGGGAGTTGAACCCAAAGGATTTCTACCTCTGAGCTATATCTGTTTTGTTTGTTTGTTTGTTTGTTTGTTTTGTTTTGTTTTTTTATGGTACTGGGGATTAAACTCAGGGGCATTCTACCTCCAAGATACACCCTCAGCCCTATTTTTTATTCTTTATTTTGAAACAGGGTCTCACTAAGTTGCGGAGGGCCTCACTAGGTAGCTGAGGCTGGCAATGAACCCAGATCCTCTGGTCTCAGCCTCCCAAATGATGGGATTATAAGTGTGCACCACCACACCCGGCCTATATCTGTTTTGAAAAAGGGTCTCACTAAGTTACTCTGAGCTAGCTTCTAACCTGTGCTTCTCCTGTCTTAGCCTCCCAAATACTGGGATTACAGATATGTGCCACAGGGCCCAGCTTAATAGCTTTTAATTTTAATGGTCATTTGAAGCAAACGATGCAGCACTTACAGGAACGGTAAATTAACATAGATAGGTACTTTAAAAAGTGTAAGTTGATTTAGTTGGGTGTGGTGATGCACACTTGTAATCCCAGTGGTTGAGAGGCTGAGATAGGAGGACTGCAGTTTTGTGGCCAGCCTTAGCAACTTAGTGAGGCCATCTGCAACTTAATAAGACCCTGTTTTCAAATAAGAGAATAAAATAGGTCTGGAGGTATACCTCAGAGGTAGAATGCCCCTGGGTTCCATCCCCAGTACCACCAAAAAAAAAAAGTAAGTTGATTTAAAGAAAGTAAGAGTCTGGAGTGCCCAGACACAACGGAGCCTTTGGAGGTGGAATAACAATGTCTGATTCTGGCAGTGCTGCTCCAGTGCAGGCCACTCAAGAAGACTGCATGAAGACGCTGCTGCACAGAGAGGGGCAGGGACTTCCCAAGACCAAACAGGCAGAGTGTGACGACAGGGTCAGGACTGCAGCAATGTCCCTCCCACCCTGTGCCCTGGTGCAAACCTGAGTCGAAAGCTGGGGCCTCAGCCGTGGTGGCAGGAACTGGGACGTGTGCCTGTGACATCAGGCAGATTCACAGTGTAAATGCTACTACTGCAGAGGAAGAGAGCAGTGGCCAGTGGAGGCCATGGCTGAGTCATTGTGAGAAGAGCTACCGCCCCTGCACCTAGGAGCCACAGGGCGCCCGACTCTCCCCATAAACACCCTAAGCTCCCCTGTGGGGGCTAAGAAGCCGCACGCCACCGTCTAGCTGTGGTTTGGTGGAGTTTTGCAAGCTGGCGATCTGAAGAAGTGAGAAAGGAGGTGTGATGTACCTTCCCAACCTGGCCTGTTGGACTTCGGCTCAGATCTTTAAGACAACAATGCTCAGCCTTACAAAACAAGCAAAAACCCTTAGCAGTACTTCTAGGGTTTCCTTTAAGTTTTCCCCAGACACACTTGAACTGTGCGTGGTTTGGTATTTCATTATCTGACTGTTTTTCTACCTTTTCTATAGCACAAAATAGCATTGTAAACTTCTGCTGGAGTCCCCAACCCCCTCCCATGGCCTCCTCCTACTTCCTAATCCCGGCACTCAAGGCTGCTGGCAGTGTGGCCTCAGCCTAGCTTTCTAGCTTAGCGTTCACTGCTCTCCTCTTGATACCAGGCTCCAGCCAAAGTAGGTCACCAACTGAATGTGGCCAAACCACGCCTGTCCTCCAGGACCTGCCCCCAGCATCCCACAAAGCTGTCCCATCTGCCTAGAACAGCTTCCCCACTGTTGAAATCCTTCTCTTTCAAAGTCCAGTTTAAATGTCCTCTCCTCCAGGAAAGGATAAACCTTCTGGATTGTCCCCAAGCCCTGTTTGGATCTTCCCTCTTCTGCAACCTTGTTATGGGGCTGAGAGCAGGCGTTGAATCCCAGCCTCCAGCCTATGGGAGAGGTTTCCCTGGTGTCTCTGCTCCAGGCTCCTTAGCCCATAGCCTGATTCAATGGGAATCCCACCAGGATTCAAGACTTCCAACCCAGACAAGTCCTGATCTGCTGGGGATACTAATCAGGGTTGATGCTGGGCAAGTTAGCTAACCTACTTGCTCAACTATAAAATGGGTATAAAAAATGAATCTCTTCTTCATAAGGAAGGTATAAAATATAAAATGAGGCAGCATGTTACAACGTGCTTAACCACTGCATGATACCTACCATAGCTCTTATTCGTATTGTGACTAATAATAAAAGCAAACACTATTTGGATTGAAAGATAGATTCAAGAAGTTAAGAGCTGGAGAAGCCTTAGAGATGTCAGAGGCCTCTCCCGTCCACCTGCCCACAGGCTCCTCTGCCAGGCTGAGCCTCCCTCGCCTTCTGGCCCCAGGGTAGCTGCTTCTGGTTGTACTAAGCTTTGGGTCCTCCTCAAGACTTCCTCCTTCCTTCAATCCAGCAACTTCTGTAGAAATCACAGCACTCAAAGGGCCGGTCCTCTTATTTGAACCTCACCATAATATATATTTATAATATACCAATAAAAATATTTTTTAAAATATCAAGGACCTGACCTCTACTCTGGTTTGGGGGAACGAACCCAGCCCCCCCCCCCCAGCGGAAGAAGTACTTCCCTGAGAGGGGCCCCCTCACCCCAGCCATGGCTCTTAGCTGGGCTCAGACTTCCCGCCTGGCAAATTCCCCTGCAGAGACACTCTCTTCTTCCTCCCTCTCCTTGAAATGTCTACATCATGTCATCAGTCCTTTCCATGTCTACATCATCTTTGACATGTATGAGAGAGATAACACTTCCAAATTGTCTTCCATGACAGCGAAGGAGGAGACTCCAGGGAGAATGAGGAAATCTATCCTGGAGTTCAGCTGAAACAGAAAGTGGAACTGGAGGTCAGCCCCTTACTTGTCAATGACCCACCTGCCAAGGCCCGCCCATGACAGAGATGGGAGGGACAGGGGGCTGGGAGCAGAGGCAGGATGGGACAGCCTGAGTGGGCACCAGGAACAAAAAGCGCCAGAGGAATTGACTGGGACCAGCCTGCGAGAAGACCAGGCGACAGGACAGGCTATAGGGATACAACAGGGGGAAGGTTTCTCCAGAGCTCACGAGGGGCATCAGCTCTAAACCCAGGAGCACTCACCCCTGTGAGGAGGTTCCTCAATCATCCCTTTTACTGTTGGGGTCAAGGCCATTCACACTGATTCCCTTTTATTTATTTTATTTTGGTGGGGGGGTACTAGGGATTGAACTCAGAGGCATTCTACTCTGAGCTACACCCCCAGCCCTATTTTTTATTTTTTATTTTGAAACAGGGTCTCACTAAGTTGTGGAGGGCCTCACTAGGTAACTGAGGCTAGCCTCGAACTTGGATCCTCTGGTCTCAGCCTCCCAAATGCTAGGACTACAAGCGTGCACCACCACGCCTGGCTACTGATTCCCTTTTAAATATCACTCAGACACACTTGGAAAAGACATGAATTTGATTTAAAAGAAGGAAATCCACCCAGGTGTTTGGTCAAAGGGGGGGCGGGTATCCCTACGTGGCATACTTACCTTTAGGGTCACCCCTTCAGGTCACAGTGCTGAGCAACTCAGGGAAAAATCAACATGGGACATGGGACAGGGAAAGTGTGCTCTTCTCATCCCCTACCAGGACAATGACAGCCAGATAAGCTTCCTGTCCAAGTTTAGGTCCAAGTGAAAAACACAGGGCTTAAGTATGGAGTCCACAAGAAAAACCCAGGATGCTCCTCCATGCTGAGAACCTGGATGGATTTTTTTAACCCAGTCAACAGTCTGGATCTTTCAAATCCCGAGGGTTGTCCTGGGTCAGCGAGCAGAGTAAATATGAGAGCCATTCTCTTGCCACATCCCAGCAGGCTTTACCATGTATCATGTTATTCCAGTGGTGCCACGATCCAAGCAAAGTTAACAGAGATACCAGACTGTAAGGGAAACCTCTCCCATTGCATGGAGATTTCCACTTAGAGAATTCCTGGGTTTAGTAGTATAGTAGATTGGCTGCTTTAATGACCCTGACTGTACACACACACACACACGCCATATCCACAGCCATTGAAACATGACTTTGCAACTACTCTCAACAAAGAGCTGGAGACTATTTCCCCAGCCTCAAGCCTGGGTGAGCTCAAGCTTGGTTGTGGCCAATAGAACACAGCAGAACTGGTGTGCCTGTGTGTGGTTTTCAAGCCCAAGCCTCAAGAAGTCTTATGCCTCTGCCCCTGGCAGTGGCTCATAATACAGTGTTATTGGCAATAGATAACCGATACAGTTAGTTGATTAGTTTACATCTGACAGCTGGCTCTGAGTAGTTGTAGACACTGATGTTCCTCCAACCCAAATACAGATCTCTAAGAAGACTTAGCCAAAAAGCACTTGGAGAGAAAAGGCTACTTGATGGCTCCTGAGTTTTCAATTAAGATTAAGATACTTTTTCCTCATTCGGAGAAAATGCATGACTCGCAGTATCAGTTATCACACTTAAAAAGCATTCTTAGAGTAAGGCGACTGGACTCTCAGCTTCCTCTCAAAACCTTTAATTACAGGCCAGGCATCGTGGTGCACTCTTGTAATCCTAATACTTGGGAAGCTGAGACAGGAGGATTGCAGGTTCACAGCCAGCCTCAGCAACTTAGTGAAGTCCTCTGCAATTTAGTGAGACCCTGTTTCAAAATTAAAACATAAAATAGGGCTGGAATGTAGCTCAGAGATAGCTCCTAGGATCAATCCCCAATGCTGATAAATAAATAAATAAATAAATAAATAAATAAATAAATAAATAAATAAATAAATAAGTAACACAGAGGCAAGAGTTTAAAAGATGCTCTCAAGGAAATAGGACTGAAGACTAGAACAAGGAGTGCTTTCTTATGCCAGAGCCATGTAATAGCAGTCGGCTTTTTTTTTTTTTTTTTTTTTTTTCAGTACTAGGAATTGAACCGAGGGGCATTCTACCTCCAGGCGATACCCCCAGCCCTATTTTTTTAAATTATTATTCATTTTGAAACAGGTTCTCACTAAGTTTCAGAGGGCTTCACTAAGTAGCTGAGGCTGGCCATGAACCCGCAATCCTCCTGTCTCAGCCTCCCAAGTACTGGGATTACAAGCGTGTGCTACCACACCTGGCTTATTTTGATTTGGCTTTGTTTTTTTTTTTTTTTCCTTGAAGTGCTAGGGATCAAACCTGGAGCCTCACATATGGTAGGCAAGCACTCTACCACTGAGCTACACCCCAGCCAGCAGTCAGCTTTTTGAAATAGTGTCTGTAAAGATATTACTATAAAGTTTTAAAATAAATTAAAAAAAACAATTGGGAACACTTGTATTAAATTACAGAATATAATATGTATTCATTAAGCAAACATTTATTAGCTACCTATAGTAACAAGAAAGCAGGTCATATCCCCCACCTCCCAGCTCACCCCTTTGTGGGTAAACAGGCCTACTAAGTGCTGTAGCCCTGGGGTGCACATGATTAGTGCTCTGACAGAGTAAGACAGGTGCCACAGGGACAGAGAAGTCAACTAATTCTTGATGTTTTCTTCTATTTACCTGCTCCTTAACAACTGAGAACTTAAGATCTTCCTTCTGGCTGCATCACCTTCTTAACACATCTTGTACAAAAGTAGGAAAAGACTGTCGTCATCATCACAGTATCAGCATCAACAGGCTAAACAGCTGTCTAACTAAGAAGTTTTCACAAGTGAAGAGAAAGGTAGTGATCTCCTGGGCACAGAGGTATGCAAGCTAAGCCTCAAAGGCCAGCAGATATTTCCAGGAAGCCTAGAGAGAGGTGGATGAGAGATATTCCTTGGATGAAAGGCTGAACTCAATAGTCACAGGGGGCTCCTGTGGACTGGAGGGGCACCCCTCAACACAGGGCTCAGGCCGAAGCTCTGCCCTGCCTGACAGCTCCTGCAAGATCACAGGATGAGCCGGCAGCTCCTGCCCGTCAGCCCTGACCTGGAGCAATGGCAGAACTGGTTCAACACCCCAGAGCGGTCCCCCAGTTTATTGCAAAACCAGATGTCCTCCAATCGATCCCTCCTGGGGAGCTGTCAGGCCAGCTGCTTCTGTCAGCCAAGAGGAGGGAGGTGGTAATTCATGAGCTGGGTCTGACTGTGGCTAAACAAAATCAAAGACAGAGGAGGAGCCGTCTGTCCAGGAAGGACACGCCCACTCAGAGGGTCCACCAAGAACTGCAGGCAAAAGGTGGGGGGAGCGGGGCAGGGCAGTAATGAAGGGTAGAGACTTGGAAATCTTCAGAACTCCCCACTTCTTTCCACAGATGGGGAAACCAAGATACAGGGAGAGGAATCGATATGCTCCAGGTCAGACAGTAGGCTAGGGGAAGAGGCCAACCTAGAATGAGGAACCCCAGCATTTACAGAGCGCATAAAATGAGCTGGGCATTTAACACACATTACCGAATGTAACCCAGGAGATAAGAATCCTCATTCATGAACTCCCATTTTAAAGATGAAGAAACAGAGGCTCAGGGGTTTTATTAAGCAGTCCAATGTCACAACCCTCTAGTACGTGGGAAAGCAGGACTTGCACTCCATCTATTGCCTAAGCTCTGATCTTAACCACTAAACAACACTACTTCTGGGAGATGGAACCAAGGCCACCTGTTTCAGACCAGAGTCTGGCCTGCTGTCCTTCCGTGTGCAGTTGTATCCTAACCCTGACAGTGCCTTCCTAACGTGGAGACTATTTGCCTCTCTGTTCTCCCTTCATCTCTGTTTCTCTGTCTCTCTATGTAGTTCTTTCTCCATGGGTGGCTGTGTCTCCATCTCTGTCTCTTCCTATGTCTCTCTATCACTGTTCCTCTGTGTATGTGGGAGTGCCGGTCTTTTCTCTCCACGAGCACGTGTCTTAGTGTGTACATGTACCTGTCTGTAGCTCTCTGAATAACCAAGGAACAGAATTCCACACTGCATGGGTGGGTGGGTAGATGCATGGATGGATGATGGATGGATGAGGGACTGCCTCCTCTGTCCACAAACAACAGACATGGTAATGAGCAGGCACTCCCCCACCGAAGTATCTCTGGCAGCCAAGTCTCACAGAACCATTGATCTAGCCCCCCTCAAATGCCCTCCCTCCCCAAGGCCTATGCATTCCATTTCCGTCTTAACCCAGAGCTGCTTCCCCCAGGCTTGATGGCTTGTATCCAGTTTTATTGTTGATACAGATCTTTATCTGCCCTGGGCTTATAACTGACATTTAAATTACTCTGCAAACAATGAATCAATATTTATGGATTCCTGGACCCATGCATTTGCCAAACCTAGTGTCCTGAGTTTTTCCCAGGCCAAAAGGGCAGATGAGTCAAGGTCAAGACTGTGTCTAATTAGAAATGGGGAAGCTGGGCCTGCCTCTAAGCAAAGGTCTTGAATTAAAATAGAGCTGTGTGGCCCTAGACTATCTAACTGGAGCAAGGTGATTTCCCATTGGAAATTCAATTCACCTCACACACGCTTAGTGGGCATTTCCTGTGTGTGCAAAGCACCATGCTAAGTCTGCATGAGCAATAAGGATGAATAAAATTAGACCTCCATTCTTTAAGGGTTCCCACACTGGAGAAGACAGAGCCGTGCAGAGGTGTCTGTAGGAAGATTGCACTGAGAGTTGCAAGAGAGAGCCGAACACAGTCCACAGGGACACAAAGAAGGGAAGAAGTAATTCCTATACATGGAATTTCTTGGGGGGTTCACAGAAGAGGATGGGCATTCCAGAAGGGGAAGACAGCTGGGCTGAGGAGACCCAGAGGTGCTGAACAGGTTTTAGGGATGGTGGAAAAGTTTCATGGGGAAATGTCATAGAAAGTTAAACTGAGGCCTGATCCTAAGAAAGCTCGGGATCGGGATACACAACTGAAGCATACGACTTTCCTTCTACAGGCAAAGGGGAGCCATGGGAAGTCTTTGAGATAGGGAGGCACTGTTTCCAGGAGTCCTCTGGGAGCAGTGAGAGGCATCGAAAGTAGTGGGAAGTGGTAAGGACCTTACATTGTTAAGAATGGAGGGGTGGACCAGTGGGGTGCTCTAATATGGAATCCCACCATCCTTGGGCCTTGCTTCTTAGGGCTCAGCTAGGCCAATTTTTTTCCCCATCTTTTAAGTGTGGCCCTCATCTGCCTTGAGAAAAACCACAAACATGAGACTGATGCTTCAGGGGCCTCTTTGGCTCTATGACTTATGGAAGTGGCCTTAATCCTGGAGGCCAAACCATTTATCACCCTGGTGAATTTCAGCTCTGATTCCAGGAAAAAAAGACATGCACTCTCCGATCCCTGCATCAGCGTTCCCTAGGCAGCCAATTTATCTGCCTGGCTGCCCTTGCTAGCCCCACTGCAAGGTCAATGACCAGAGCTGCCCCAGTGGTGGTGGTCCCCAGGCGGGGGATGAGCTCCCCAAGGTGCAAGGTGAGCTCCCCGAGCATGCAAGGTGGGTTCAGGACCCAGAAGAGCTGCAAGGCCTTTCTAGAGGGTGGCAGAGAGGCTTCCAGCAGGGCGGGGTTATCCACTAGGCACTGTGCATTCAGGGGTCCACAAAAATGTTTAAAATCAGAAGAAATTAATATAACCTGACCTAGATATATGTAATTATATATAACAACAGATAAATAACTATATCAATGCAGTGATAAAGTTATTTATATGTTGGTGTATATATAATTACATTTATTTATTTATTTATTTATTTATTCATTTATTTATTTATGTGTATGGTACTAAGGATTGAACCCAGTACCTCTAAGCTACACCCCCAGACCTTTTTATTTTTATTTATTTATTTTTTGAGATAGAGTCTTACTAAATTGCCAAGGCTGGCCTCCAACTTTTAATCCTCCTGTCTCAGCCTCCCAAGTACTGGATTGTAGGCACAAGCCACCACTCCCAGCTCTGAAGGGACCCATCAAGACAAAAGGCCCAGGGCCCATGACCTAGACACTCAGTTCCAATATTCTGTCAGTGAGAACACAAAAAGCCAGGCAGAGCTGAAGCCAGGTCCCACCTCCATTATCAATAGCTCTAGTCCATCCTCTGCACTTCAGTCTCCTCATCTCTGAAATGGGCTGGTGCTCTGGACCCTACAGGTGGATTGGGAAGGCTGGGAACATGCACGGTGCCGGCAGAAAGGCTAGCACCTGCCATCTTTACTTTCTTGCCCCTGCTTGGCTGATGCTCTGTCCTCCCCAGGAAGTTTCCTTCCCCATACCAAGGATCCCCGTTGCCTCCTCTCAAATGTCTGGGGCTGTTGGTGGCCAGGAGCCTCCGTTTATTTCTGTCCTCCTCTGCTGGGCTCGATCCAGGCCACCCTCATCACATGCCAGGTAGGGGGAGCGCAGAGACCCACGTGCACACATTCCACTGCCCACGGAGTTTGGCAGAGCCACCCCACAGGTGTGCGGTGACCATTAGTGAGTTGAGAGCCTCTCAATTTTGCATTGAGGGTCCTTCTGAACAGTACTTCATGGCAGGTTGCTCATTCTTTGGGTGCCACGGAGACGTGATTGGCATGATGGAAGGGAGCCTTCCCTGTTTCTTTTAGCCCTGAGCCTGACCAGTTTCTTGATGACACT
Organism: Graphiurus murinus; assembly: GCA_004027655.1. NCBI lineage: Eukaryota > Metazoa > Chordata > Mammalia > Rodentia > Gliridae > Graphiurus > Graphiurus murinus. Next base: position 45,322 of record PVLC010006193.1, on the reverse strand, counting down.
TAATGCAAGCTCCTTGTCTCCTCTCTCAACACATGGGAAGTCCTTTGAGGATAGAAACTTGGCCAGTTTAAACCATTCCTGTGTCATGCAATACCTAACAGAGTCACACTCTCAAAAAATACTTGTCAAATAAATAAATGAGTGGATATGTAAATTAACCAGCCTATTAAAAGTATTGAGTGTTTATATAGGACCAGCACAGAGGGCCTTGAGGGATTTCTGTGCCCAGTCTGCTCTGTGCGTCATGGGCCGGAATGGCAGGGGACAGGGGACAGCAACCTATCAGTGCCTGAGGGCAGAGCTCTGAAGACCCAGAGAGACCCAGCTACAGGACAGCTCACTCAAGGGGCTGCTCCCCTAGCAGGGGTGCCAAACACTTTGAGGGTGTAACTAACATAGGCCCTTCCTGCACAGAAAGTGACATGGGGATTGCTATGAAACTTCACTAGAACATTAGCCCAGCTGATTATTATAGACCTGTACTACTCATTCAAATGACAAATATTTATTAAGCTGCCACAATGTGCCAGACACTGTGCTGAGACCAAAAGTAACCACTGTCTATAGAAAGTAGGGAAAAGAAGACTGGTAAGTTTTTAAATACATACACCAGAAAATAAAGGGGGCTGGTTGTCCAGTATGTCATCTCTACAAGAACCTCCGGCTTGCAACTAGTAGGTATCATAATCACCTGGGGACCTTGGCTCTCTGAATTACTCTTGTGCCCAGGCTATCCCAAGTCCTCTTTGCAGGGCAGAGCTGGGAGGTGGGGAGCATGCCAGGTGGGGAAGGGGACCCTGCCCACCCTGTTGAGGTGAGGACTGCAGTCTGGGGAGGGCTGCAACCTCGGGACTGGGGCTCCCTCTCCTACCACCTAGCCCTCCCTTTGCGGCAGGGATGAGGGGAGGCAGCTTCTGCACACTGGGGCCCACAGCACCTTTGCAGCTCCAGGTGCTGGTGAATCAGACAGAAGGCACCTGACAGCATGCCTCCCAGCCCTGCCCCTGAGAGATAAATGCAGCACTAGGCTACCTAGACCAGACAGGCTGTTGGCTAGTGTGTGCGTGTGTGTGCAAACCTGTATGTGGGATTTTGAATGTGTTTTTGTGAATATTCATGAATGTGTGTGAATAAGTGTGTGAGGGTGTAAACGAATGTGAATGTGGCTATGAGTGTGACTACGTGTGAATGCTTGTGAAGACTGCAGGTGGCTGTGTGTGAGCGTGAAGGCAAGTTGCATGAGTGTGCGTGCACGGAAGCGTATCAGGGCAAGCCTGTGTGGATGCGCTCAGTTCCCACCCAGCTGGGCCCCTCCTTCCTCTCTCTCCCTCCTCTCTGGAAGGAAGCTGAGGGAAGGGGCCAGATGGTCTCCTCTGACCTGCTATTTATCATCCCGGCAAAAGCTTATTCAGTTTAATGCTCTCCGGCAATTCATTTAAGGGCTCTGTTTGTTTCTGCTGATGAGGACTGTTAATTTGCTCAGCGGTCTCATTAGGCCTAAACCACCAATTAATTCCTTTTGTTCTCATTAAATGGCTGATTCCTAAACATTTGGAGGACAACAATGGGCCGCAGAGCTAGCTGCCATCCTGGACTACAGCTGGGAGGGGTGGAGCAGGTACGGATGGGGGCTCTCCTGGCCCCCAGGTCCCTGGCACGATCACCCCGGCCAGCTGAGCTCTGTAAATCCTGGGTCCTTCCAATCACTGCTGGGCCAGAGGCAAGGCCAGTAGATGGCCACCTGGGAGGGTCCAGGCACAGTGGACAGAGGGCAGGGGAGTGGTACCCAGCAGAGAACCCCAGGATGGAAGACCTGTGCCCCCTGCACAGGTGTCCTGGCTCCCTCAGGCGCTTGGAGGGGGCCACGGTGGGCAGTGGCTCTCTCAGGCAGGTTTGTGCTGGGTAGGCCTTGCTGGGAGCCCTTGACCACCTCTCCACAGTGTGGATCCCGGTGCCTTTGTCTGACGGAGATGCCAGGCCGGCCATGGCCACCTAGATAGTGTGTGGCATGGAATCCTGGGTAGGAGTGGGAGAGTGGGCCTCAGGCTGTACAGATGAACCAATGCACTGGAGACTTGGCTGCCCTGAGTGAGTATCCTCCCCACCCCCAACCCCTCATGGGACTCAATTTCCTCTGCTGGGAAAGGTGGCCACTGGGCTCCCCACAGGATGCTTGTTGCAAAGCGTGCAGCTGAGGGGCTCCACTCAGCGGCTGCCTCACGCCTCCTCCCCCACACACGCTGTGGTGTGCAAGAGCAGGGGTGCTCTAGTTGGGGTCCTGACCCGTTTTCAGCCTCCCTTGTGATGCTCCCCCAGAGACAGGCACCTCGCTTCCTTTAAGGGCACTGAGATGATGAAGGGGGAGTGGGAATTCTGTAAGAGCCCTTCTCAGAGTGCAAGGGCCCGCTTGCCTTAAAGAATTTAATCTGCCTGGGCCTCTCTTCCCCCATTTTCTCCTCTGTTCAGAGCAGTTATGTGGACCCTGCTCCACTCCCCACCCCACCCCCAGAAATAGGAAATGGAATGAATTTGAGAATGTGCAGGAGGCGCCTTAGTTTCAGTGAGGTACAGAGCCAGGTTGACGCCAGGATTTGATCCTTACTCTATAACCTCCCAGCTGTTGTTTAACTTCCAGGCTTCCTCATCTGTGAAATGGGAATAATACAAGTCCGTCCCTCCTCGTGATGGGTAAAATTAGGTGAGTCAATAACAAAGTGCTTGTCAGAGCTCCTGGCACAGAGTGATTGCCCCAATAAATGTTATGCAATAGAGAACATTAGCTGGACAATGCCCTGCCCCTCTGCCTGCCCAGCCTCGCCCCTACAAGCACTCCCTCCCTCCCGCACCTCCTCCTCACCCCAGCCTGCCAGGGTGCATTCCCCTCCCGGCCTCAGGGCTTTCCACGCCAGTTGCTTGTGCCTGCCACACCCTCATGTCCACCTACAACTACCAGATTCAGGACACAAAAACATAGGCTACTAGTTAGGTTGACTTTCAAATAAACAACAGATAATTCTTTAGTATAAACATTTCCTAGATATTGCATAGGTTACACTTACACTAAAATTACTTGTTGTTTATCTAACATTGGAGTTCAACTAGGTATCCTATGTTTTATCTGGCAGCTTGACCCCCAACCCATGAGTCTGGTGAACTTCTGCTCACCCTTCCAGATTCTGCATCTGAAAGTATCACCTCCCCCGAGAAGCTCTCCCTGATCCACCATTAAAATTAATGCAGCTACATCTTGTCAGTACTTCCACAGCTGCCTGGCCTGGATAACATCTGCCCAGTTCTGACTGTTGGGGTGGGATGGGAGGGTGATGGTTTCGTTCCTCATCTCAGGAACTCAGGATCAGTGGGGTCTTCCTTGCCTTCTGGAGCAGAAAAGAATTTCAGCATGTGCCAATCAGAGACAAAGACTGAGGTTTATTTAGAAAAGTGGAGGGACATGTTCAGGAGAGAACACAGTCCACCTCGAGAGAAAGAGTGACTTTGGGGTCTTTACACTTCTTTTTTATAGGAGATCCCTGTGAGCAGGTAGGTAGGGCTGGGCCTCTGGTCCCCTTTTTTAGAATTCTCAGGTTCCTGGCATTTCATTGGTGGGTGCTGGGTAATGCCTGGGCTTAACCAATGGTCAGACATTTTTAGGGATCCTTTGTTTACTAAGCTTGTCAGGAATTTCAGGTGGGGAGATGGGCCATTATGGTTAAAAGTGTGGGCCTATTGAGGATTTTTGCCTAAGAAAGAATAGGCCCTATAGGGTCAAGATAAGGATTCTGAAGTTTCTAGATTTTAAAAATAGAGTTTTAGCCAGGCGTGGTGGTGCACGCTTGTAATCCCAGTACTTGGGAGGCTGAGACAGGAGAATCATAGGTTCACAGCCAGCCTCAGCTACTTAGTGAGGCCCTCCACAACTTACTGAGACCCAGTTTTAAAATAAAGAACAAAAATAGGGCTGGGGGTATAGCTCTGAGATAGAACGCCCTTTGGTTTAACCCCCAGTACCACAAATACCACAAATATATATATATATTTTTTCGTTCCTTTCCAGTGTCTCCTTTCTACCTATTATTTTTATTTTTATACCCCACCTCATGATCACTACATTTTACAGTGATTCATGTGTCCATCCCTCCCTGTATCTGTTGAGCCCCTTGGGGTGGTAGAGAAGGGGTTTTGTTATGGGGTACGGTGATCCCCAAAATCGTGGGTCCTTGGTATTCATGAAAAAAAGAATTTTAACACGTACCAATCAAAACAACAGGCAGGGTTTATTTCAGGAACTCGGGAAAGGGAAACGGGAAGGGTGTAAGGCATGGAGGAGAAGGGCACGCCGCGCGCCTCAGAGAGGTGAGTCGAGGGAAGAAGAGAGCCTCTTCCGGCTGGCCCCTTTCTTTTATCCCAGGAGGACGGGCATGGCAAGGGTTTGGCCTCAGATTCAGGTGGGCGAATAGGTGGTCAGGTAGGCCCGGAAATTGCAGGTGGGGCGGGACTTCCGGAGATTAGGGCGTGGAACTCAGGTGGAGATGGACTTCCAGAGAGAAAAAAAACTTCCAAGGGGTGGAGTTAGCTTAACTCTCCAGATTTTAAAACTATATTTTAAAAACTATATTTTCCTGGATAAAAACTATATTTTCCTGGATCCTCCCAATAGCATCCTTTCTACCTAACTCTTCGCTTTCTAGCCTACCTCATCAGTTTCATCTGACTGAGAGTGAGTAAAACATGTAGTGACTTCTTACCCAAGAGCCTGCTCCCCAGTGAACGCTCCTCCTTCTCCTCCATCCTTAGTGTACAGTATCTTCCTGTCCGGACACTTTCCCTATTATAAGGGAATGGTAAATGGAATATTGGGACTGGGATAGGAATTGCTGGTTGCCACTCAACGCATTCATTCTCCCTTCTTCACTAGTAATAAAGTCCTGCCTGGGGCAGCATTGCACCAGCTTAAAGACTACATTTCCCAGTCTCCTTGGCAGCTGTGCAAGGCCACAAGACTAGGTGAGGGCCAATGAGATATATGTAGAAATGTGTGGGCATTCCAGGAGGGCTGGGAGGAGGAGCCTTCATCCTGTTCCTTTCCTTTTTTCTGCTGCCTGAAAGGCAGATGTACTGACTGGAACTTTAGCAGCCATCTTGGACCATGAAGTAAACTTGAGGGTGGTGGAGCAAAAGGAAATCTGTCCTAGATATTGTGGTGTCGTCACTCCAGCCCTTTACAGTATCAAGAATTAGGAAGAGTCTGAAATTATACTCTACTTGCAAGCTAACAAGTTAGTGTGCCATGGTTTCATGGATGCTAGCAGAATATAGACGAGACTCCTGGGTCAGAGGAAATGGACCTCATCACTCATGACACAGTGAGCAGCATGGAGTTCGTGCTGACATCACTTTACAGAAGTTCCTTTCGCCCTCCAGTCCCATGGGGCAATGTGGAGCCATCCAGGTAGATGATGTAAACACCTCAGGTTTGCACACAGCCAAGGAATCCCCAACCCTTTAAAATGGGGCTCCTAGCAAACCTGCCTTCCTGCTGCCCTGAGTGGGATTTTTTCTTTTCTTTTCTTTTCTTTTTTTTGCTGTACTGGGGATTGAACTCAGGGGCATTCTACCTCCGAGCTATACCCCCAGCCCTATTTTTTATTCTTTATTTTGAAACCAGTTCTCACTAGGTTGCGGAGTGCCTCACTAGGTAGCTGAAGCTGGCCTCGAACCCGGATCCTCCGGACTCAGCCTCCTGAATGCTGGGATTACAAGCATGCGCCACCACGCCCGGCTGGGATATTATCTTTATCATCTTGGACAGCAAATAAATTTGCCCTTTGACACGGAGAGCGGAATTATCCCCATCTTCAAGTCTATTCACTATGAAACATCCTTGAAAAGAATCTGGAACAACAGGTGCCCCTGGAAAACTCGGGAAGCCTACGGAGCACTGTCTCCCAGTGTATGCTTGGAGACCTCGTGGATGGGGGTGAGAGATGGTCCCTGTGCCTCTAAGCCACCATTATTCAGTGTGACATGAGGCCTGGCCCTTAGTGATATAATAATCAAGCTCATTCTTTGTCCCTCAAATCTGGTTAATGTGTGTCCTCTGAGTAAGGAGCCCTTAGAGGAAAGGCTCTGCCCCAAGCTTGGTCCTCAGAACTGGAATATTTGTCTTTAATACGTGTGCAATAAAAAACTATTGCATTTGCATTTATAATAATAATAACTTCTTCCTCCAAGTTTAATCATCAAAGACCTATAGCACCCAGATGGCCTTCAAGACACCAGGAGGAAGCCAGGGTGCAGCTGTGGTCCACATAAGTTTGCTACACTTTGGTTGGCATGGACCACCTACTTGTGAGCAGACATTTGGTCCCTGTGGAGCTTTAAAGAAATAGTAGAAATAACTCAAGAAATGCTCATTGCTACTTTCTCGGCCCCTGTGGGAAAACTTCTATGTTGTCTGCCCAGCACAGCTTTCTTGGTGACAGCACCCTCACTTCTTTGGGGAACTGACCCTCCCCCTTATGCAACCACCAATGAGGTTGCAAAGGCAACCCTTGACTAGAGCCCCCATGCCTGGCCCAGCATGCACGACCGACGCTCAAGCTGGGCCAATCAGAGCCCTTCCCAGGGATTTTCCAGTTGGGATTTAGGGAGGAGTGTTCGTGGATGGAGCTGCAGGCAGTCACCATGCTCAGTCTCCAGTCTCTGACAAGAATTGAAAGACAATGCAGGTCACATTGGTGATGATGGTTGATGGAGCCCATTGTCCTTGCTCTTCTGTAAATCAGCCCCATAGGTAGACAAATTCCCTCTTTTACCTAACTAGTTTGAAACTGACAGCCAAAAAATATAACTTAGAATGGAAACTGCTACTTTCCCAGCTGGATCTGGGGGCCTTGGACAGATCCTATTGTCCATTGTATGTCTGCCCGTGAGGAAAGGCAAAGGAATACAGTCAGCCCGGCCCACTCGAATGCTCTGTGCACAGTGCCCAGAGACCACTGCGCTACTCGGGTGGAGCTAAGCCGCATAGTGAATACAGGATTGGAAAGCTCCTGGCCCCATCTTTAACCCATGGCACAGCCCAACCGGCCGAGCGAGCCAGTCAAGGAGGCCTAGCTGACCTTTCCACCTGCTGGCGTGTCCACAATCTCAACCCCAGCCTCCGTGAAGGCCACCCCCGGAGAGCAGGCGCTGCCAGCTCGCTCTATATTATTAGAATTCATTTGCATATATTCCTATCGTCTTCTCTCCAGGATAATTGTTCTTCTGGGGCTCGGGGCGTGGGAGGGCCAGAGGTGTACACTCCTGTTTATCAACTCACTAAATGCTTGCTTTAAATTAAAACCCACACCACATGTTGGCTCACACAGGAATAATATGCAGACCAACTGCTTTCCTGCTGCCTGCCATCAATGTCGAACTGACTTAAACCTGCATTTCTCTCTCACCTGGGGACATCTATTCTGGAAGTACCTAGCAATAACCTAGTTCCTACAGCTCCCAATAGTTGTCCCTTCTCTCCTTTACATATTTTTTTTTTTGAGTTTGGGAGACCCTCCTCAATTTCAGAGGACACACAGAAGGAAAAGTTCCTTTGAACCCTTTATTCTGTCAGCCAAACCCTAGTCCAAACAGTGCGTCTGTTTAATCTGTCAACAAGCGGTTATTGTACCTTCCTCGTGCCAGGCCTAGTGCTAAGTCCTTCATATACACTGTCTCATCTAATCTGATCTAATCCTCCCAATAAACCTGAGAGAGGTATTATCAGCTCTTTCCAGAGGAGAAGCAGAGGTCCCCGGGAGGAAAGTGGAGTGACCTGCTCAAGGTCAGGCGGCAGCAGGATAGCCAGCAGTCCTGCCCCTGGCTGACTGGCTGGAAGCCACGCCCTCTGCCCAGCAGCCAGCCTTCATTCTGCTGGCCAGTATCCCAGCTGCTCCTCCCACCCCACCTGTGGCCTGTTCTGTATGCACAACTGGGTCCAGCCTTAAATATAGATGCTACCAATGGTTATTCACCCAGAGTGATTTGATCAACAGGAAGGATTCTGTTGCTGCCCTAGATTTCTGCTTCAGTTGCTTTTCATCGACTGAAACGTCCCCACTAATCCTTTGGGTTAGGGCACGTGGTCCTTCGACATTCCCTTTAAAATGTACCCACTCGCTGTGTATCAGCTACCAATGCTGCAAACTAGACATCCCCAAAATGTATTGCCTTTAAACAGGTACCATGTAGATCTTCACGGGGTCAGCAGTTTGGACTGTGTTCTTCTGCATGACCTTCTGCTAGTCACTCATGCAGCTGCATGTCTGGGACTGGGTGATTTAAGATGAACTGACATAGATGATGCTGGTCCCCATCATTGTCTGGGGCTCTCCAAGGACAAAAGAAGCTGCTGCAGGACCCCTTGAGGCCTAGGCATTGAAGGCCATGACATCACCTCTACTACCTTCAATTAGCCAAAGAAAGTCACAAGGGTAGGCTGGGGTAAAGGGCTTGGCAGAGGTGGGAGGAATTTATGGCCATTGTTTTGCAACCTGCCACACCTGGGAAGGTTAGTGAACTAAAAGGCATCTCCAAACCAGGTTTTCTCAACGTCAGCACTTCTGACATGTTAGGACAGAGCGTTCCCGTGGGCCTTTGTCATGGGAGGCTGTCCTGTGAGTTGTGGGGTATTCAGCAGCATCCTTGGCCTGGAGCAACCAGTTGTCAGTAGCACTGTCCCTATTGTGACACCCCAGAATATCTCTAGACATTGCAGAATGCCCCCTTGGGGCTTCTGTCACTGACTGAGGACTGCTACTGTAAAGTGAGGGTCCCAGAGAGGCTGACCAGGGAGCGCCCGCCAGCTGGTCCCCTTAGGTGCTGTGACATGCTGTCCTCAGGGCTGAGCAGCAGAGGGAGGGGGCTCTGAGAGAAAGAGGAGGAGGAGAAGGAGGAGGAGGAGGAGATATGAATTAGAGACAGCAAAGTCTGGCTACAGTGGTGCAAATACCTGTCATCCCAGTACTTGGAAGGCTGAGACAGGAAAGGCAAGATTGAGGCCAGCATCAGCAACTTGGTAAGACTCTATTTTAAAATAAAAAGTGCTGGGGTATAGCTCAGTAGTAGAATGCCCTTGGCTCAGTGGTAGAATCCCCACACAAAAAAAAATTAGAAATGATGCAGCCTTCCATGGGTGGACTCTCATGGCCAAGCCAGGGCCAGCACAGCATTGTCTCAACCCTGCCAATCTGGGGAGATGAGCTCTGCCGAAACGAGCCAGGCTTTGGCCTCTGCTCTCAGCCCCTGTCCCTCCACATGCTCACCAAACTGCAGCCTTCCCCTGGGGCTGGCCACACCCACTCCCTTGGTCCAGCCCCAGTGGCCTGGCCCTCACCCCTGCCGGTCCCCGTCAGCTCTCTCCCCAGGTAGGCAGCCCCGTCTAAGAGGACTGACCATGAGAGCCACAGACCTGCAGCCAACTTGCTGTGAGCAGCCTCACTTTTTTGGGGAGCTGCCACCTCACTTCCTGAGCATGTGTCCTCTCTGCCAGCCTCAGGCACGGTCCACCTCCATGTCCCACTGGCCTCCCCACTGGCCTCCAGTAGAGCATGTGACAGGTGCGTCTCTGCTCCAATCTGCAGTGTTGCACTTTTCTCCAGATCTTCACCCCTGCCCCCCAATCTGGCTTGCTGCTCCTGGGCCTGCCTCCCTACCACTCCCTGCCCCTCTCACTCCAGCAAGCTCCTGCCTGGGGCCTTTGGACCTGCCCCTTATCTGGAATGTTCTCCTTCCACCCACTCAACCCTCCCCTCTTCACATTTCTCGGGTCTCTCCCTGAAGTCATCATTTCAAAGAGTCTTCTGGCTTAGTCAGCTCGTGCTCAGTAACAAAGCACCCCCAGTGGGGGGAAGGGCTTGATCCACAGCACCCAGGGCGGCTGAGAAGCCCAAGATCAAGGCGCCTACAGGTTCTGTGCCTTCATCCCGGCTTGCAGATGGCTGCCTTCTCACCTCGTCCTCACGTGGCGGAGACAGTGTGCTCTAGTCTTTTCTTCTGCTTATAAAGACACTATTCTCATCATGGGGGCCATGCCGGCATGACGTCCTCTAGACCTAATTGTCCCACCTGCAAATACTGTCACATTGGCAGTAAGGGATTCACCGTATGAATTGGGGGGGGACACAAAGATTCAGTTCATAATGCCTTCCCTGGCCACTCTCAGAAGTGCCACCCCCTGTCACTCCTGTCCCCTCAGCTTTATTCTCCCTCGCCTTCATCCCACTGGCACAGGATCCGTCCTGCTCTGGTTCTGTCACTCGCTGCTGACTCCCGGCCCCTGGAACACTGCTGGGTATACAGAAGGGGCTCAATAAGAATTTGTTGAATGAACAAATTAGATGATTAGGGTGAACAAATAAACCTGTGCAGGACAGGGGCCTCAGGGTTCTGGAACTCTTCTGAGCTCAACTCCCCTGATGTGGAAGACCCTTCGTCCAGCCTCAGGTGGCTTGGCCCACTCCCAAGCAGGCCCTCCTCCTCCCCTTCCCATCAGCCCCCATCTGCTCCCCCCGCTGAGCCCTTCTGACCCATCATTCTGCCTGTCCCAGTCAGCAGATCACAGTGGGGCTCGGTCTAGGAGCTCTGAGCCACCTGGCCCCAGGAAGAGTGAAGAGGAAGAAGCAGGCTGGCGAGGAGGTGCCACCGAGCACAGGCCAGAGACGTAAGGACGGAACACCAGTAGGCCAAGATGGGAGCTGGGCCTGACCTCTGCATCTGCAGACAGATTTTCCTGCATGCCAACACACCCACGTGCCCGCACGCCCCAACCAGCACAGGCTTTCCTCCCCTCTCCAGTGGCACCCGTTCCTCTAGCAGAAGAAGCACTCAGGGTGCTGGACACCCAGAGCAGCTCAGAGAACAGGAGCCTCTTCCTCGGATCCTTCCTGGGGTGGGAGGGTCCTGTGTTATAATCAAGGCACTGACACCCAGGAGGACTCTTGTTTTGGAACTGCATGCTGATCTGCCTGATTTGAAATTTTTCACACAAGTATTTATTTACTCTTGTAATTAAAAAGAAAACTAGCCAGGTGTGGTGGCTCAGGTTTGTAATCCCAGTACTTGGGAAGCTGCTGAGACAGGATGATCACAGGTTTGAGGACAGCCTCAACAAGTAGTGAGACCCTGTTTCAAACTAAAAATAAAAGTAGGGCTGTGTATGTAGCTCAGAGGTAGAATGACCCTGGGTTCACTCCCCAGAACCACAAAAAAAAAAAAAAAAAAAAAAAAAAAAAAAAGAGAGAGAGAGAGAGAGAACTAACTAAATATTAGAGATAAAAGAAATGGTTGTTGGGTAACAGAATAAGCCAGTTTTTGGTTTTGTTTTGTTTTGTTTTCAAGTGGAAGAAAGAGACAGGCAGAAAGAGAAGAGAGGAAGGAAGAAAGGAAGGGAGAAGGAGGGGAGAATCAGACTCCACCCCCTATAAGGGGCCACGCCCACCTCAGTACTGGTGGCCTGACCATGTAGGTGGTAAATTTGGCTGGCTCTGCAGTATTCATCTAACTGATTGCTCAGATGAAATCCTGTGTAAAGGTGGGCATGTCCACCAACTTCCCCAGCCCCACCCAGTCCTCCAGGGAACAACCCCTCATCCTCCACGCAGATGCCCCTCTCCCTTCTGGAGGGCTACTGCCCTGGAAGGGAGATGACTCACTGTAGACATATGACTAGGGGGAAGAGGTGAAAGAGCGATGGGTAGAGGGAAATACAGGGGTTGGAGGGGGGGGGGGATGCAAGGAGCTGGACCAGGGAGCAGGAAGCACGCAGGCAGGAGAGAAAAGGGAGGATAATAAGTTTCTCTGTGAACTACCTGTTTGAGTCCCTTTAAAGTCCTTTGAAAAACTTAATAATAATTTTTTTTAATTATCAGAATCGTTGACCTCTGCCTCCTAAAAGTCACCCTCACCAAAGCTAAGAAGTGCCACCTAGGCACCATCTACAGCTGGTAGGCGGGTGGGGGGTGTGGGGTTGCATGGATCATTTCACAGCCACAACCAAATGGAAAGCAGGGAATATCATCAGCCCATCTTTCAGGTCAAGAGACTTAGCCAGGACGGCCAGAATCGGGTGATTAAAGGAAAGAGGCGGCACACAGGGCCTTGACGCCAAGTCCTGCATGCCTCCCACGACCCACACTGTGGCCTCCAAGCTGTAGGTGCAGAGCAGTGTCCTTGGTGGCAGGTACACCAGAGTCACAGCACATCTTCCCTGTGGAGACTGATTTAACAGGACTGGGGCAGGGCCTGGGAAGCAGAAGTTTTACCAATTAAAACTTTAGGATTAAAAAAGTCAACGATTGGTTAGTCCTTGGACCAACTTTCAAGAAACACTGGGGTAAGGAGGGAACAGTGTGGCTCTCCTGTAGACCAGGTCCCCCTACTAGGGGCTTAGGTGCCCTCTGGAGTCAGGGAGGGTGGGTTGTTCACCGTGCACAGCCCCTGCCTGTCCAAGGAGCTCAGGGAAGATGGGAGGGCCTAGGACATGACCATTCAAACAGGGTTTCTCCTCTCCTTCGTTCCCTTTCTCCGCTTCATTTTCTCTTTCTCCTTCCTCTTCTCCTTTTCTTTCACTTCTTTTTTTTTTTTTTTTCAGTGCTGGGGATTGAACCCAGGGCCCCCAGAAGCTAATTGAGCCCTGTACCACTGAGCTACATCCCCAACCTTGAAGAGAGTTTTGGAATGCTTTTAACTGACATATATGTGTACTTATTTGTGGGGTACAATATGATCATTCACTGGACCTGAGGTCTGAGGATGTTGGAGAGCACTAGACGTCACTTGAGTGTGTCAGGATCACCTGGGAGACCACCGTGTGGGCCTGGGAGAAGGGACGGGGAGGGACAGAGCTAGGTTCCAGTAGACTAGGGGTGAGGGTGCTACCAGCAGAGGGCCCACAGATGGCCACTCTCCACTTTCCTGGCCACAGTTTCCTCTTGGGCTCTTGACAGTGCCCTCCGTTCTGCCAGGGAAGCAACTTATCACTAGGGCATTTAATGAGCAAATGCCATGTCAGTTGCTGTGTTGACAGTGTGCAGTGTGTTGGACAAGGTGGCTCCACCCACTCCCTGTGCACTCTCAGCCCTGCCTGGAGGTCCCGTCAGGAGAGTGACACTTGTAGGCACAAACTCCCTTCCAGCTGAGGCTCCATTCGACCTGCATTCTGCCAACTGAGGACTCCCACAAAACTGGAATCTGTAACTGAGTCAAGCGAGGACAGAGGCCGACATGGGGCTCTTGCTCTGTTGCAGAAGCACCAAGCTTCTAGAACATTGAACTGTAGCAACAGCTGCCCCAATTGGCCTGAATGGGACACTGCCAGGGTGCTGGCTCTCAGGAGTCACCCCTGGGAGCTCAGCCTATTGCCCCAGGCCTCTCCATGGTTCTGAAGGCCGTCAAATACCCTGGGACAAACCCCTCTCTACTTAAATATCCAGGATTCTGTTCTCAGCAGCTGAATCCTGACTGATTGCATTGTTTAATGGAATCAGTGTCTTTTTGAGAGTTGAAGCCAAAGCCCTATCGCCCACTAGAGAATCTCCCTTTGTGCTAATCTCTCTGGAACTTGGCACAAAGTAGGTGCTCAGGAAGTGACATACTTGGTGACTTTCCGACTCCCCACATGAATTTCCAGGCTGCCTCACTGCTGCCCAGAGAAGTCTGAACAGGGAACTATTTCCACTCTGGGTATAACTTTTGGTCAGATCCTGCTCTCCAGAGCTTAGGGGACAGCTTGGCATCCAGCCCTTCCCAGCTGTGAGGTCTTTTGCTTTTTCTTTTTTGTTTGTGTTTTTTCTCTGCATACTCAACTTGTGCAAGCTGAGGTAGGGAGAAGGAGAGGAGTTGTCTGGCTTCTACTCTCCTGTAGTATTCTGCAACACAGTGAGTCCGTCAGAGCCCACAGTCACTTCACCACAGAACTAACCCAGCTGGGGTGCAAATTAGTTGTATTGATTTGCAATTAGGAGAATTGATTAAGAAAAATATGACAACAATTTCTAATCCTTGCCATAAAAATCACTCCTATTGAAAGCTCCTGAGTGGCCAGGTCCCTCCCTGTCTCCCTCTACAGCTATTGAACTCAGAGACCACCACCACCACCCTCTCCCCCAAGCTGGGATGAAGAGGGGGACAGGACCTGGGAGGGTGCAGACTCCCCACTGGTACAGTCCCCAGGTCTGAGTCCTCTGGGTCCATGAAGAATGATAATCTAAGCAGAGCTCATTGCTCCTTGCTCCCACCAGCTAAATAAAACAGGATCCCAGCCCTGGAGGAGCATCCCCAGAATATCTCACATGCACTCATGAAAGAGCTTTGCTGGGCACCATAGCAACCCCAGTGTCCCATCACATGCACTTGACCGCTCTGAGTTCTGCCCAGCTGCGGTGGATGTCTGGTGCTCAGACTTGACACAGGCTTTCCCCCACCCCTGCCTCTATGTGCAGAGCTGTCTCCTGCCTTGGGCAGAGACTGTGAGCAGATAGAGCACAGCCCAGCCAGGGAAGAGGCCAGAAACTCTTGCCAATGGGAGGTGGGAGCTGGTGGATAGAAGCTACCCTCCCCACCCCCATGTCAGGGGCAGACAATTTCAAGAGGTGATCTGCAGCCTGCTCACCCACCCAGAGGTCTCAGCAGCATAGAGCCCCTGGCTCATGGTGGAGGAGACCGCAATCATCCTCTTTTGCACTCCATTTCCTCCTTCCCACCTCTCTTTCCTCACTCTGGCTTCTGGGGATCACATCCCAAATAGACCACCTGTCTCCAGGCTGCTCCTTGGGAAAGCAGCTCTAGGAGGCTCCTCCATGCATCTCTGTGCTCCCCCATTCTCCAGCCCTGGCACCTTCCTGTTGCCATGACAACTGGCAGCACCATGGCATCTTCCAGGTTCTAGTAAGGACCCCTGCATCCCTAGGGCTCTTCCTTGTCCTGGTCCTGGCCCCAGAGCTGCTGAGTGCCGGCGGTGTGAGCTCTGATGGAGGGTCCTGAGCAGGGCTTCTGGGCTCAAGGGCCCGTTGGCTTTACTAATGGTGGCCCTTGCCATCCTCCCCTGGAGCTGGGCTACGGCAGAAACCAAATGGCAGCCCTAGGGTATTTGGAATACCTGCTTCCTTCTGAAAGCTGGCTTGGTCACTGGCCAAGGCTCCTGCTTCCTGATGGGGAGTTCCCCTGGGAGCATGTCTGCGTCCCCTGCAAATGCATGTCTTTTTTGCTCCACTAGCTCACCACTCTCATCTCTGCATTCTAGTGGTTGACACAATTTAGGCTCAAATTGGGACCCTTAAAAACATCACGCCATGCTTACACCTGGTCAAGAACTTTGCCATTTACAAAGAACTCCATCCTGTAGGATCCATTAGGATACTTTAGATTGCATGAAACAGAAAATTCCACCCAGACTGGCCAAAGAATCCTAAAGAAGCAGTATCCAGAGGAGGCTACTTCAGAGGAAGGACAGGGCAGACAGTCCCAGCCTTGGCTAATTCAGCTGTTCCTCGATGCCATCAAGGACCCAGGCTCTCTTAGTCTTTCCTCTCTGCCATCCTCAGGGGTTGGCCTCGGTCCCCAGGCATGGCCCTTCATGCTCCAAGATGGCTGCTGCTGATCCAGGTATCACACTCCCACACAGCAGTGTCCAGAGACCAGAATCAAGAAGTCCCTTCGTGGCCTGACCTTTAAGGGGCAAGATACACTTTCTCAGCGATCCCAGCAGGCTCACTGCTGTGGGACCAGAATTGTATCATGTGCCCTGTTCTCACCACCACCTACTGCCCCTCTTATGGCCATGTTCCACCCCTTGAGTCCATGCCCCATCCACCTTCCCTCTATTCTCCGCCCCTCTGGTATTCATGCCCCACAGCTTAAGTGCATGCCCCACCCACCTTGAGTCTATGCCCCCCCTCATTACGTTCATAGAGCCCCACCCCTTGGCTCCATGCCCCACCCACCTTGCCTCCATGCCTCACTTCTGTTGAATTCATGTCTCCTCTGCCCTCCCTGGGAATCCTTCCCTGCTCTGGCTGCAGCAATACAGTGTAAACTGTCCCCTGCTACAGTAACATCCGACCAAGTAGTCATTAACAGAGTCACAATCAATTTCTCCAGAATGATTGCTATTGCTCGGGAACTTAATGGAATCACTCAGTCATTTTTCATTTGGAAAAAAAAAAATTAAAAAGGAGGGGTCGGGGGCTGGCTGCAAAAGGAGGGAAAGACCGCCCTACATCAGCTCAGAGCTGCTCTAGGGGCCCTCCCAGGGTGGCTGAGAGCCTGTCGTGGGAGCTCATGGTATTCTAGCGGGGTAATCAGCCAGCAAAGGAGACTGAGGCTTATTAGGCAAATGAAACATGATGGATGTTTTATTTCAACAGTGCAGTTGGGAGGGCTGGGAGGAAAAGAGGCGGTGCAGCCACAGCTGGATAAGCCTGGCCAGGAGGGGCCGGGGTCTGGGATATGGGGACGTGGAGGGGTGACACCAGGGGACCCCCTGCAGGGAGAAAATGCAGATATAAAAAGCAAGCAATAAGCAGAAGGAATTGTGGTCTCAACTAGCAGCTGTATCAGCTTTCCTTTACTGAACCTTTCAAATGCTACCTTGTCCCCAGCACCTCAGTGTCCCCAGATGATAAACAGGTTAGGGACAGTACACACTTTCTTATGTGCCCAGAGAAACTCCCTAATGGGGCTCTTTCCTCTGCAGAAGGGAGCCCTGCCACACTGGGGTACACAGCAGAAGCAAGGACAGCTGTGGGTGCAGTGAGCTGGTGGGGGCCTGGGTGCTGTGGCCGGGTCTTGGCATTCCAGCTCTGTTTGGGACCTGCAGGAAAGCAACACCGTGGCAGGCTTTGCAGAGAAGAGCCTTGGAAGCAGTTTGCACAGCCCCGTCCTGGGCACCGGGGCTCCCCTCATAGAGAGCTGAAGGAGCCCATTTGTCCAGGGCTTGGAAGGAGCTGGCAAGAAGTTTCCTGGGGTCAGCAGGGGTCAGTTCAGCTCCAGCTGTCCCTGAACACCCATCAGACTCCGTGTTGACTCACCAAATCTGTTCCCAACCACCTACACAGCACAGGGACTGTGCAGGATGGAATTGTTATTATCATTTGTGGATGATGACACAGAGCCCCAGACAGCTCTCTCGGGTCCACTGGGAGGGAGTCTGGGCAGAGCCAGAAACGGACTCGCATCAGCCTGACTCCAAAGTGGACACCTGTGGCAGGGCCCCTTGGGAGGCTTGTAGGGGGTGATGCTCCTTGAGTTCATCTTTTTCTTTCAAGTCTTGGAAGCTGCTCATCAGTCCAAGGAAGAATTCCACATCTCCTGTGAGCATATGTGCATTTGTTCATTCACAAAACCTTAATCCAGCAGGCACTCAGTGCTGGCCAAGTGCTTGGCTCTTGGGGTGGGGGGGTGCCAGAGCTGAACCAGTCACAGGCCCTCTGGGCCCCAGGGGTGTGGCTGCAGAAGGGACCAGCATCAGGTCTGTAGAAGCCAGGCCTGGAGTCTTGGCCCTGCCGTGATATCGGAAGCAAGTTCTTTGGCCCCTCCAAGCCCAACTTTCTCTATCTGTAGAATGGGAATAAAGTTCATTTACGTTTTAGGATTTAGAAGAACTGAAAGAAAGAGTTCAGGACCATAATACCTTGGTCTATACACCAAATATCTTCGGGGCTGGAAGTGTTTCAAGATTCAAAATGTTTTAGCTGGGTGTGGTGGCACACCAGTACTTGAGAGGCTAAGACAGAGGATTGCAGATTCAAAACCAGCTTCGGCAACTTAAGGAGACCCTGTTTCAAAATAAAGAATAAAAAATAGGGCTGGGGATGTAGCTCAGAGGTAGAATGCCCCTGGGTTCAATCCCCAGCACCACAAAATAATAATAATAATAATAATAATAATAATAATAATAATAATAATATCAGGCTGGGGATGTAGCTCAGAAATAGAATGCCCCTGGGTCAATCCCTAGTATCACAGAAAAAAAAAAAACTTTCTAGCATTTCAGGAATAGAATAAGGTGTGCATACTACTATTCTCTACCACCCTAGTATGATATAGAACAGAGCCCTGTAATAAAACTCATTAATATTTCTGCAGGGAAACTAATGCATATTCACAGCCCACAGGATAAAGATTTAAAATAGTTGCCAAATGAATTTTTAAAAAGCTTTCTGTGTTCAGAGCATTTGAGATTTTAGGATTGTGGATAAAGGATCTGGATAGCAATGATAATGGTATTTACTGAGCCTTTACTGATTTACATGTATGAATTCATTGAATCCTCACAGAAACACTGTGAGAGCAGGGGCTATGATTATCACCATCTTGTAGTAGCGGCTAGGAGATCAGAGAGGTGGGGCCCACAGCCACACAGCAGCTCAGAGGTGGAACCAAGATTAGCCCTCAGAAGTCAGGCTTCAGCCTCTGTGTCTATTCAGGTCCGACATGAAAAAAACTAGAGGGACTACTGGCAGGGTCTCCAGCAGCACCTAGCCCACCTTCCTGATGTCACCCGGTAGAAAGAGGAAAAAATCACTTCCAAGGTCTCCTGTCTTCTTTGCCCCAGGGCTGGGAACACAGCCACCCGCCACGTTTCCAGACCCCTCAACCCATGGTGCTTCTCACTCACATATGCATGCGCCTCCCTGGCAGCCACCAGAAGCAGAAACATGCTGGCCCAGATCGGGCGCTAGGAGAGGAGCACAGCATGCCCAGCACCTGTCCCCTTCGCCTCTTCTTCCCCCGGGTGACACACCTCCTCTCCGGAGGCCCTCCGCTCCCTCCCACTCTCCACCTAGGAATTCAAAGGGACTTCTGGAGGAAACATCAGTGAGGGGATGTCCCTGGGCAGCGGGCCCTTTCTTCCAGCTTTCTGATCTATGCAGCAGAGCTTCCACCTGACCATAAAAACACAGACTGAGGTTAAGGGAGGCCAGAGCACTAGACTTGGAGTCAGACAGCTCAGGATTTCAACTATGGCTTCTTTATGTGTAAGACAGGCAGTCTTTAACAAGTGATTTCAGCTCCCTGAGGCCTGGAAAGAGTAACAGGTGCCATCAGCCCTTCATATGTGTGGGTTCTGAATCTGTGGTTTCAAAAATCTGAATCAGAACAAATAAATAAATAAGTAAATAAATAAATAAAGGCAGTCTTTAACAAGTGATTTCAGCTCCCTGAGGCCTGGAAAGAGTAACGGGTACCATCAGCCCTTCATATGTGTGGATTCTGAATCTGTGGTTTCAATAAATCTGAATCAAAACAAATAAATAAATAAGTAAATAAATAAATAAAGGCAGTCTTTAACAAGTGATTTCAGCTCCCTGAGGCCTGGAAAGAGTAACGGGTACCATCAGCCCTTCATATATCTGTGTGTTCTGAATCTGTGGTTTCAATAAATCTGAATCAGAAAATAAATAAAGTCTGTACTGAACATATACAGGTCTTTTTTTCCTTGTCATTAGTCCTAAATAAACAATACAGTATAACAACTACATAGTATTTACATTGCATTCTATTGCATTAGGTAGTATAAGTCATGTGGAGATGATATAAAGAATATGGAAGAAGCTGGGCGCAGTGGTACACGCCTATAATCTCGGTACTGGGGAGGCTGAGGTAGGAGGATGGCACATTTAATGACAGCCTCAGTGAGACCCTGTTTCAAAACAAAAAAAAAAAATTTAAAAAGGGCTGGGGTGTAGCTCAGAGGTAGAATGCCCCTGGGTTCAATTCCCAGTACCACCACCATTCATATAATAATAATGAACTACACAGAAAATGTGGCTATGTGCAAAGACTGTGCCATTTTATATAAGGGGCATGAACATTTTCAGGTTTTGGCATCTATGAGGGTTCTGGAGCCAATCCCCCCGGATCCCAAGGAATGCCTGTGCTCACAAGAGAGCCAGCTGAGGAGTCAACACAGGGCTTGCTGGGTGCAGGGACAGCTGGAGCTGAACTGACCCCTGCTGACCCCAGGAGACTTCCTGCCAGCTCCTTCCAAGCCCTGGACAAATGGGCTCCTTCAGCTCTCTATGAGGGGAGCCCCGGTGCCCAGGACGGGGCTGTGCAAACTGCTTCCAAGGCTCTTCTCTGCAAAACCTGCCACGGTGCCGCTTTCCTGCAGATCCCAGACAGAGCTGGAATGCCAAGACCCGGCCACAGCACCCAGGCCCCCACCACTCACTGCACCCACAGCTGTCCTTCCTTCTAAAAAGATGGGCACCCCCAGTCTGGTAGGGTTCCTTGCTGTGGTGAGGACACAAAGTGTGTGTGGTCCCCAGTCTGCTTTAAGTCTTGCCCTGTGGGCACAGGGCCATGGTGGGCGTCATCATTTCCTTGGTCTGTGGCATCTGTCCCTTTTGGGCAAAGAAGGCTGCGAGAGTGGGCCTGGGGACCTTGCCACTCACGCTCGCTCACATCACAGGAGTGCTCAGGGCTTCAAGCCTGGCAGATCGGGTTCCAGACATCTGTGGAGGGAAGATCATCCATGGCACACAGCACAGAGCTGTGAGTCAGGAGCCTGAGCCGGAACTCTTATCCCAGCCCTTGCCAGCAACATGACCTCACTCATCTCCCCGAACCGGCCTTTCCTCATCTGCAAAATGGCAATGATAATAGCACTTACTTCAGAGGTCTGTTTTGAGGATTAAACTTGGTAATTGATTTTACAACAAAGATTTATCCAGGCCCTGCTAAGTGTCAGGCATGTCCCTAAGTGCTTGGGGTGGGGAGCTGGGCAGGAACAGCCCTCCCCATGACCTTACAATTTGCTGGGTGAGACGAAGGTCAGGGTGTCAAAACAAAATGTGAGCCGGGCGTGGTGGCACACGTTTGTAATCCCAGTATTTGGGAGGCTGAGACAGGAGGATCGCAGGTTCGAGGACAGCCTCAGCAACCTAGCAAGACCCTATTTCCAAATAAGAAATAAAGCTGGGCTAGGGGTGTAGCTCAAAGGTAAAATGCCTCTGGGTTCAATCCCCAGTACCAAAAAATAAAATAAAATAAAAATAAAAAAACAACAACAATAACAACAAGATATAGAGAACTTGGCTTAATAAAGAATAGTTCTTACTATCCTCCTTAGGTGTGAATACGCTTAGTTAACGAAGCATCACTACATATCAGTACTTATTTATTTGTGGGTTTTTATGACAGTTAAGTGAGCTTTTACATAAATATATGTAATAAAATCAAATATATATAATATAATCTAGCTTAATTCAGACTATGCATATATATACATATATATGCACACAAAGCCTATGTAAGTAGGTAGTTCCCTCATTTCTCAGGTAAGGAAAACAGAGCTCAGAGAGGTAAAGTGGCTTGTTTAAGTTCACACAGCGAGCAAGAGGTAAAAAAGAGACTTGAACCCATGTCAGCATGCCCCTTGAGCCTGTGTTCCTGTCCTACCTCCTCATTAGCTCAGAAGTCAAGGTGTACGTGAAAGGGCTCTCTGCAAATCCCGAAGCCCCAGGCTCTGTAAGGGGTCATTATGGCTCCATTCCCTGTATCGCAGCTGGAACACAGGGCAGATGAGCCCAGGATGGGAGCCAGGGAGACAGGCCTCGTGGGGATTCCAGAGCAGGAATTAGCTTCTCTTGACACGTGACCCGTAGAGACAACGTCCTCCTGGTTAATACTTCTTCCCAGTTTCTTAGGGCTGCTCAGCCCAGAAGGGAGCCATCACCATCAAGCTCACATTTTTGGGGGGACAGCATTTAGCAGGTCACCCCCCATAATTTCAAGGACAGCTCCATTCTGAGAATCCCCTAAACTCTGGAAACCGCCGTCCAGGAGGCCTGAGCTTTAGTAACAGACAAATCTGGCTCAGCATCCCCGCTCAGCATTTCCCAGCTGTGTGACCTCAGGTGAATCATCTAACCCCGCTGAGCCTCCCTCATCTGCCAAGTGGAGGGAAGTCCTGCCTGCAGGGCTGTCATCAGAATCGTAAGTAAGGTCCACAAAGCCCCCAGGATGGCAGGAGATGAAGAGGAGCCCCGGGTGGGGGCAGAGAGGAGTCCAGCCTGTTACTGCCCATCTGCGGTGCATACTTAGAAGAAGCAGGAATGACATTGAATCCAGCCAATTAGGAGAATTCCCCATAAAAATTTAATTCTCTAATAAAATAACAGTGCAAAATGAAATAGGTGAAGCATTTTTAAACTGTAAATTAATGATCTATAGTTATAGCCATAATAATAATAATGGCTACCAATTACGGAATGCAGAAGGCCGAATCTGGGCCAGGAGCTGAGCGTGAGGCCGGCTCCTTTGGATACAGGGATGCTCTGCGGCATTTTGCAGGTCAGGAGTCAGGCTTCGGCAAAGCCAGTGGCTTGCCATGACCCCACAGACCTGTGTAATAAAGCTGAAGCTTCTTGGTCTGGAGTTCCAACGTACAGGCCTTTCGAAGCACACAGAGAACAAAGTGTAAAGAGAAGCAAACCGGAATGAGAGCCATCTCCCCATCAGTTCAGCTGCCTCTGACTCCTGTCTAAATGGACTTGCCTTCCCTTTATAGGCATCTGTTCCTGATACTTGCTAGAAACAGACAAGCCTGCAGTCTGGAGAATAGTCGAATTTATGAGCACTGGAGCCAGGCTGCCAGGTTCAAACCCTGACTTGGCACTGATAGTGTTACCTGGAAGAGTTTCTCAACCTTTCTGTGCTTCTGCTTCCTCATCTATAAAATGAGTTGAATGTCTGGGAGTGTAGCTCAATTGTAGATTAAGTGCTTAGCATGCACGAGGCCCTGAGTTCAATCCTCAGAATGCCCTAAAAATAATAAATAAAAAAGGTTGATACTAATAGCATCTACCTCGATGTGTGTGTGTGTGTGTGTGTGTGTGTGTGTGTGTGTGTGTGTGTTTTAACAAATTCAACATGAAACATACTTAGAACAGTGTCTGGCAGTTAGTAAGTGCTCAATAGCCATTAGCCATTATTATTATTATTGTCTCTGCCCTAAATGGTCACTTTTCATCCATGGCTATAATGGTAAGTTCCCATTAATGAAGTCAAAAAGCAAGAGGACTCCCACGTACAAAGCCATGTGCAGCACTGAGCTCTTTAAATGCACCAGCTCCTAAAAGTGCCAAGCCTGGCGGACGACACAGAGTAGGTCCTTAGTAAGTGTCAGAGTCCCTGAGCACCCCAGTTAATTCTCACTCAGTTAACTTACAGCCCCATCTTTTTTGTTTTCTTCAGCTAGAAGAAAATTGATTGCCTTCAACAATGTGTTTCTTAAAGAAAACACATTTCCTCTGTGTCTTTTAAAATGGATAGAGTCATTTTACCGGCCACCCAACTGCCAGCTCACACCTCCTGGGTTGCTTTTTTGTGGTATTCCCCCATCCTCCCAAACCTCCAGACTCACCTGCCCTGTATCCAGTTGGCCCTCAGCCCCTGCAGGTTTCCCTTTAAGTGCCCCTCATTACCAGCATTGCTCTCAGTTCCTGTCTAGCTGTCCCTCTCACTCTGGAGCTGTGGCAAGTCCTTCTAGCTTCTTTCCTTCCCAATCAATCCCACATGATAAATCTCCTTCCTGGAGATCAATCCCCTCTGCAGAATCTGTTGTTGAGGCCCCTCTGGGGGGCGGCTGTCTTCCTGCAACGCCTCCCCTGGGGCAGTTTGTCTGTTTCCCAACTCCACTGAGATCTCTCAAAGGCGGTGCTCTGTTCCAGGTGCTGCAGGGAGCTTCTTGCTCCCCCAACTTCTGACACAGGTGAATACCCGAGGAGACCTGCCGCACATGCTCGGGGGGGGGGGGGGCAATGGGGTGGCGGGCCCCACCATTCCCTGGTGAGCTGGCTTTGTTTGTAGTCTGAGAAATGTTCTGGGGCCTGATTTGCCAGTCTGAGTAACTAGGTGTGGCACAAAATGTCAGCCACTAATTACTTTTAACCATTATTAATAGGTGCTCACTAATTATCTCTTGCACATAGGCAAGATTTTATAGATGAGAAACAGAGGGAGAGGGAGAGGGAAGGATGTGCCCAAGGTCACCAGCTGAGAGGGTTGTCAGGCTGGGAGCTGGCACCTGGGGCTCTGGGGTCTTAGGTGGGGCCTCCCCCCCCCCAGGAGGGGGTGAGTGCAGGGAGTGGGTGGCACCAGGGCTGCAGGTCTGGGACAGGGAAAGCAGAGCCCCTACCTGGGCTTTTGGAACTGCTGTCTTGCTCCCCCCTCTCTCCCAGAATGCAGTCTACTGAAACCTCTTATTAAAAGTATTCTGGAGGTGATAAAAGTGTCACCAAAGATTTGCTCATTTTCTAAACTGTCATTAAAAAAAATTTATGGTCAGGGGGAATCTAGGCAGTGGAGGATGGAGGGTGGGCAGGGAGAGAGAGAGGATGATTTAAAATCTGTCCCTTAATAAATTAAAGACATTCCCTTGCAAGAGAGGGAAATTACTAGAAAGTCATTGCTTTCTCATTCTTGCTGGCCAGTGTCCTTACAGGCAGCCAAACACGCCCACTTGCAGGCCCCTGCCCTCCTAACCAATATGCACAGTCAAATGCCACTTCCCTTCCGGCCAGCCCCCTCCTTGCCCTCCTCCAGAACTCTGGCCTGGGACTGTTTCCTCACCCCTGCTAGAGTGGAAGATCTTTGAGGGCAGGGGTCCTGCCTGATTTTGCTTGATTTTTAATCCTCATGATGTTCTGGGGAGGGGGCATCATTCCCTTAGAATGAGGAAATGTCAGCAGAGAAAAGAAAAGCCCAAAGGGGTTCAGGTCCTTTTATACATGGGAAGCCTGAGGGTCCCAGGGGAGGTGGGGCTCATCCAAGGTCACAAGGTGGAGCCAGCAGGACCCACCCCTGTCTAGCAGAGCACACAAGAGCTCAGACTCAGAGTCCAGGCTTGCCTCTCAGCACTTGCTGGCCCTGTGACCTTGAACAAGTCCCTGAGCTCCTGCATCTCTGGTGACTGAGTTGAATCAGCTTCAAGGCTGTAAGTGCTTTGCTCAGCAATATTTTTGTTCATCATCACCATTGTCCTCGGCATCCTCACAGCCAGAGGGACAGCAGTGCAGTTCCAGGCTGTCAGGGCTCCTATCTTTGACGTGGACCGGCTTCACCTACACAGCAACTAACCAAGCCTCCCTGCCTGCCAAGTCCTGGGTGAGATTGGGAATTGGAGACAGGTATGGCCACAGCCCCGGAGATGCTCCAGCCCTGTGAGGATCTCCGCTGTGAATATGGGGTCCCAGGGGCTGCCCACAGATGACCCAGTTGGCAGGCTTGTATTTCCCCACCCACTGGAAGGTAAATGTTCCAGCAGGTCTGGCCCAGAAAGAGGCCTCGAGGGAAAGGAAGAGGGTGTGTGTGGCAGGGGCAAGGACGGGTGTGGGGTGTGTGCAGGTGCTGACCCACTGAGAAGGGGAAGTGAGAGAGCAGGTGGGGCTGGGTTGCAGGCTGGGCCCCGGAGATGGAGATGAGGTTCTCAGGCCTGAGCTGGGCCAGCCAGGTGGAATAAGCCCACTCCCTTCCCCCAGTGCGCGCACTGAGCTCTTTGCTTGAATGAGGCTGGGGACTAGGGCCCAGGGGCAGAGCGGTTCCAGGACCCACCTGGTGAGCCTCAGACCTGCCCCGGAGCTGTGCACGCTGCCTGCTGGCCTCCTCCCACTCTTCTGGGGGTGTGGGGGTGAGGGATGCTGCATTCCTCTCTCCCTGCTCTCCAAACTGAGGACCAAATGAGGGCTTCACATGAGCCAATTTTGGAGAAAGTACCCGATGTATATGAGTCAAGGTAGCACATATTAGAACCTTTAGGAAGCCCTTTGTGCACCTGCCCTGAGGCCTGGAAGGGAGAGGAGAGAGGCAGATTTTAACCTAGATGGAGAGAAAGGAATGAAGAGCTTACATGTAGGGCAATTAGAGCACAAATACTGTGTCACTGTGCAAAAAAAAAAAAAAAAGCTTGGAGAGATCTCTGGGGTGGGGAGAGTCTTGGGCTGGGCTTAACAAACGTGGCACACATTGGTAGAAGGAAAAATGAAGGCCAAGGACCAGTGGGAGGGCTCAGGAACTTGAGGCCTGGATACTGCAGGTGTGAGCAGGGCCTGGGGTGGGGTGGGGTGGATTCCAGCCCCAAGGAAGCCCCTAAGCCTGTTTGGGGGTCAGTTACCAGCGTCTGCCTGGCAGCCTCGGCCTTCCTTCTGGAAACCAGGCCAATGAAGTGGGAAACCGGCAGACGGAGCAGGGGTGCCATGCCAGGGGTGCCAGGCTCAGAGGGAAGGTTCAGCTGCGCCCAAGGCCCCATAGCCGGCCCTGCCTGACACCTCGCAGAGGTGTGCTCGCTCCCTCGCTCGCTGGGCCTCTGCTTCCTTCTGACACCCTATTTTTCATGCCTCACTGCCTCACCACCGCATGTCTGTGTGGTTCTCTCTTTGGCTTTCTCGTATTTTTTTTCCTCTCTGTTCCTCAATTTCTCCCTCTCTGTCTCTTTCTGTGTCTCTCTCTTTGTTCCTCTCTTGGTCTCCCTCCCTCTTTCTTTCTCTCTCTCTCTCTCTCTCTCTCTCTCTCTCTCTCTCTCTCTCTCTCTCTCACACACACACACACACACACACACACACACACACACACACACACAAAGCAAGAAACAGAAATAGAGCAAGAGAAGCACAGAGAAGCACTGTGTGTGTGTGTGTGTGTGTGTGTGTGTGTGTGTTTCTGTCTATCTGTGCCCCCCTGCCCCACTCTGTGTGACTGTCTGTCTGTCTGTCGCTGAGCTGCCTCTGTATTCCAGTGCCAGCTGACAGATGCTGGTTCTGTGCTGGAGAGAGCTGTGGGCAGATCTCCTGGAGACTGAAGCCTGAGGGGAGTGCTCCTGCTTTAATCTGGGATGCTCTGACTTTGGCTTCTTTGACCTCCTTTGCTTTTGATCTTTATCTTTCTTTGAACTGTGTTGTTAGAAACCTATTGACTTCAGAGGTTCTCACCTCTCCTGGCAGCCTGCAGGACACTGGGCCCCCTGAGTCTGGCTGGGTTATCCCCAGAAATCACTGACTGTGATTCTTCAGGGGCTTGGGGCTCCAGGCTGGATGCCCCCATTGAGCAGGAGGCTGCTCACAAGCCCCACGGTCCCTTACATACCACGAGAAAGCCAGGCTGTGCAGCGCAGTGGGCATAGCCCAGGCTCAGGAGCTCTAACACCACTGCTGCTGGACGAGTTGGGATAGATTAGCCTCCTCCATGTCCTCTGGAGTTTCCTCTCTTACGAGAGCTGGATGCAATAATGCACGTAAAATGCCCAGGGAATCATTTACTACATAGCAAGCATTCAAAGGCAAACCATTTCCTTCCTCCACCTCCCCCTTCCCTCTCTCCATGACTTCATTGAAGTCCAGGCTTCACAGGAGCAACTGTACATTCCCATCATGACAGAGCTTCATTTATTATTGCACATAATAGATGAACTGACCATGGTGCATGGCCCCAGCTCTGCCCACTGCACTGGTGAGCCAGAGGCGTCCTTGACGCGCCTCCTGCAGTCCATTGTCCTCGCTCACTCAATTGTGGAGGCAGCAGGCCACCTCAGGACCAGCAGGCCCTAAACAACAAGCACGAGATGCCAACACCTGCCATAAATCAGTAGACTCATACTCGTGCGTTAGTCCCTGCAAACCTTCTGCCCAATGACCTACAGGCAGGTAGCAGGTGAGAGGCCAGAGCCCCTCACGGTGACCTGGAGAGTCAGGGCCAGAACTGGGGCTTGGCCCTGGTCTCCTGACTCGGCTGTCCTGGCCGGGGCCTGGGAATCTGCATTTTATCAAGCTTTCAGGAGTCCTGACAGAAGTGATCTCCCCGAGGAGTCTGAGAAGCACTCTCCCCAGTATCTGCGTGGGAGGGGTTGATTCTTTCTCAGCTCTCTCTTCCAAGTAGCGGGAGAGGTTTGGCTCATGGTGATGGAACCCAGCTTCTTACAGGGGAAGTTAGGGTCACGGCCTTCCTAGGCATGC
The DNA here is from genome assembly GCA_004027655.1 of Graphiurus murinus. Classification (NCBI taxonomy): domain Eukaryota; kingdom Metazoa; phylum Chordata; class Mammalia; order Rodentia; family Gliridae; genus Graphiurus; species Graphiurus murinus. Next base: position 17,333 of record PVLC010006193.1, on the reverse strand, counting down.
TGTCGGGAGACCAGCTGAGCCTTGGAACGTGGGTTCTGTCTCCTGCTGGGTGTGTCCCTGTAAATCCTTCTATAGGCTTTCTTGTTGGGTGAGGAAATGAATTGGGGGCCCTGGTTCTCAACCTTGGCTACACACTGGAGTCATCTGGGGAGATTTAAAACTACTAATGCCTAAGGGGGTGTAGCTCAGTGGTAGAGTGCTTGCCTAGCACGTGCAAAGTCCTGGGTTCAATTCCCAGTACTCATAAGCCCGTGGAGCTTAAAAGACTGATGGGTCTTGGGTGTGACCTGGGATGTGTGGGACTTCTCAAAGCTCTCCGAGGGTTCTAATGTGCAGCCAGCTTTGGGAGCCACTGAACCAGGACACTGACGTTGGTTCTGTGATACGTGAGCCGTGACGAAGTGTGGAGCAGGTGTGACATGAGAAGTGCTGACTGTGCGTGTCCCTGTGTTTGCGTCACTGCATGTGTGTCCGTGTGTCAATGAATGTGTCTGTGTAAGAGACCAGGAGGGGAGCACATGGCCGGACGGGAGGGCTGCAGAGGTGGAGAAGGGCCCCCTGGGGATATCAACTTCCTTATTTTAAATAGAGCCCAGAGAGGGTAGATGACTTATGTGGGGCTTGAAGGTCCAAGGCTGCACTCCAGGCCTCCCTAGCACCACATCCACACCCCAAGATGTAAGGCAGGAGGGAGAAAAGGGAAACCAGAGCCACCTGTGGCTCCAGGTCTCTCTTGGTTAAAATGAATTCTTTCTTTTCTTCTTTACTGTGGGGGAAGGAAAGGGGCGGGTTTATTGAGGATTGAACCCAGAGGCATTCTACCTCTGAGCCACCCCCCCCCAGCCCTTTTAAATTTTTTTTATTTTGAAACAGGGTCTTGCTAAGTTTCTGAGGGTCTCAGTAAGTTGCTGAGACTGGCTTCAAGCTTGCCATTCTCCTGTTTCAGCCTCCTAAGTAGTGGGATTACAGGTGTGTGCCACCCCACTCAGCTCCTTTCGTTGCTTCTTTACCTGCTGCCAAATGCTGGGCTGGGCTCAGCCCCATTCAATGAAATTTGCTGCGGGAGAGGGCTGGGCAGCTTTTCTGAGAATCACAGACCCCTTGAAACTTCCCAACCGGTGAGCCCCATTTCTTGCCAGGGATTCCCTCTGCAGGTGTTTCATGCTTATAGGATACACCAGCATGAGGAGAAGCCAGTACAGTCCCCTCACCAGGGAGCAAGCTTCCAAGCAACCTTCTAATGCTTGGGGCTGAAGACAAGATATTAGTATGCTCCAGGCTAAGACCCAAGGTCTCTGTCTCTTACCAGCTAGGTGATCCTGGCCACAGGCTAGCCCTACCTTCCTCATCTGGTACATGGGCACGCAACACCTGCCCAGCCTCCCAGAGTACCTGGAATTCAAACAGGTAAAAGCAGCCAGCAAATGAGGCAGCTATACCTGCAAGAGGCCATTACTAGGCGTGAGTTGAGGAATGCCCAAACCATTCTCTATCACCAAATACCTTCCTCACTTGCACGCTAATTTTTCTTGTTCCCATTTTACAATCTAGCCTCCTGAGTTAAGGATATTCAGAAAATCCTGTGACTTACAAGTGAGGTTTCTGCCAGGAGGGGGACCGGCATGGTGACACTCGTCCCAGAAGGTCATCCTCCAGGCCACTCAGAGTGACTTGCAGTCAGTGTGTCTGCAGGAGGCAGGAGCCCAGAGGGAGGCTCCTTCTGGGGGCAGAGCTGGAGCAAGGCCAAGGGAGAGGGCAGCGGGGCACCCTGAGGCTTTTGTGCAGCAGGGGTGGGGGTAGTGGCTTAAGTGTGCTGGGGTCCTGGGAGTGGCCAGTGGGGAAAGAGAGTTTGGAGGCGGCAGGGCCGTGGGTCCGTGGCCTCCTTGACTTACATAGCCCAGCCCAGGGGAGGGCCCCTGACTCGAAGCTTTTTCTCTGAAGATCATTTTTGTGTTGTTCCTAAACTGGAGGTAAGAACAAACTCCTTTTGGAGTCATTTAAAATCACACTTGTAAAGCAGACCACCTATTGTTGTTTCTTATAATCCTGTTAAGGCCATTGCCCAGGAAGACTATATGTCTTTTCTCCACCTCTGGGTCTGCAGCTCGCCTGTCCTGTGCGCCCTGGGTGGGAGTCAGAAGACCTGGGCCTGCATTGCTTCAGTCCTTTCACCACTCAGATCCTCATCTACAAAATAAGAGTAATGGGTTGGGTAACAATGAGGTTACTGTGGGAATGATATTAAACCATATATCTACAATAAGTCAGGCATGGTGGCGCACTCCTGTAATCCCAGTACCTGGGAGGCTGAGACAGGAGGAACGCAGGTTTGAGAACAGCCTTGGTAATATAGTGAGACTCTCAGCAATCTAATGAGATCCTGTCTTGAGGTATAGCTCAGAGGTAAAAATGCCCCTAGGTTCAATTCCCAGTACCACAAAATAATAATAATAATAATAATAATAATAATAATAATAATACCCACTAACCAATGTATGTGCTGGGCACTGCACAGGAATTGCTAAGGGCTTCTCAAGCATTCTTTCATGAGATCCCTTACAATTATACCTATTTCTGTAGCTAAGAAGACCAAGGCTCAGAGAGGCTAAGCAACTTGATCATAGGTCACCCAGCTTGAAAGTGGCAGAGCTTTCTATCTAAATCCAGGTGGCACTCCTTCACTGGACACAGGATCTGAGCTGGAGGAAGCCCTAATGCACACCTGGCCCCACCACCTGTGGACTGCTTAGGAGCTTGAGAACAACATCCTCAAATTGTGCTGCCTATCAAACCTTCCCTTCTCCCTGGCATGTATCACAGCTTCCAGATCATTCCCTGCATCTGACAGGTCTTCACCAACCACCTGGCATCCGCAGGGCAAGAGCCATTCCCTACAGAGGGCACCAGGACCCAGAGAGGTCAAATGACCTGCTCAGGGCCATGCAGCTTGAGGCCTGCCAGCTGGGACTCCACCCCGCCAAGCTCCTAGCAGCAAAGGCGTGTGCCTGTGGCTGGGCTGGGCCTGCAGCCTTGGATGCTGGGTGGGGGGAATAGTTAGTGTTGCTGAGATGCTTTGCATTCTAGAAGCATCCAGGTATGACGCTTGGCACCTTGTGGTCTAGATGCTGACAAGGCATGGGCAATAGTTTCTGAGGAATGTTCCAGAAGCTGGAGATGACCTCCCTTCCCTCCCCCGGCCTTCTTCTTCCCTGAAACACAATGGCTGTGCTTTATTAAAGAGCTTGGGGTATGGGATTCTTTAAGTAAGCCCACGAATCTCAGCTCCTGGGGGCTGCCCTTCAGCGGCTCCTCTCCGTGGGTATTTTTAGTCGCATTTAATTTGGCGGAGCGGAGCACTTTTGATTTCACAATGATTAGTTAGTGCTTGTGTGCTGCTGTTTTTCTTCTTCCCTCCCGCCTGTCTCCCCCAGGGGGACTGGGTGTTGTTTTGACTTTTATGTGCTACAATAAAAACTTTCATTGTAGCAAAATGTTTGCTCGTCAAAATTAGCTTGGTTAATTCCAAAGAATTGTTTCATCTTGGCTCCAAAGGCACCGGGGATCTTTTTTACAAGACAAATTGGCCACCAGCCAGCTATCTCCGGGACAATTCCTCTGTAGTGTTCATCCCCCTGGAATTTACCTTTAAAGAGGAAAGCCCTGCCTCGGCTTTCCAAAGGCTCCTCGGAACCTGCTCCCGGGTTCACTTGTGCCGTGGCGTGGCTTGGCGGGGTGGGGGAAGCGGTGGAGCGTGCATTTGGCTTTCCTGACTTTAGAAACTCAGGCAGGAAAGAAAGCCCCACACTGAGGAGGACATACAGGAGCACCATCTGGGGCACACACTCAGACTCACTACGCCCAGACAGCAGACGCTCACGGCCCAAACTGTCCCCGTCACGGACATAAAGATGCACTGAGCACAAGCACTGCAGATGAGCACCTAACTCCGTGCTCACCACAAGACAGAGAGGCAAAGGCACATGCAGACCCCCTCGGCCAGGTCCAGGTAGGGGACACTCCAGGTAGGGGACCCCTGCATCTTCAGGGGCCTCCCCTCACTGAGACCCATGTGCATGGGGAGGAGGGAGGTGGTAGGCACCCCCTTCATGCAGTTCCCTGGGGCCTGGGCTCAGAGACCTCCTCACGCCACTCACCCTAGTGCCCCTGCGCCCAGAGTCCAGGCCAGGCCCACTCCACCAGCATCCCTCCCTCTGAGATCTGTGCTAGCTAAGCAGGCAGAGGAAGTCCTTGGAGGCCCAAGATGCTCAGCTGATAGTCATTGGGTGGAGTCTTTGCCCTTGTTGGGGAGGCCCAGATGAGAGGCTGTGGGAGATGTTCACTTACAGCCTTCACCTGCACGGGGGCCAGGAGCAGGGTGGGGCGCAGAAGGCGACCTCAAGGTGGAGGCTCAGAGCTGACTCTAAACCATCTGGGGTGATTAAATGGCACGGCACCCCTCCCATCCTCCCTTTCCTGAAGCACCTTCTCCATCTCTCCTTTCTTCCATCTTGAGTGAGTTTATAGCCAGGTAATTCCAGAAAAGAGCCTGTTAACATCTAAACGCCGACTGTGTGCCAGGCCCCATGTCTGGCGTTTCAAATGCTTGAGCTCATGAACTCTCAGATGATCCTGTCTTTCAGTCTGCTCACACCCATTTTGTAAAGGCGATGCTAACAGTGCTCCGTGCGGGCCTGGGCAATTCTGTCTCCTCGCTAGATGGATGACGAGGCTCAGAGAGATCCAGGCACTTGCTGGAGACCACCCTAGCTGCAGCCCAGGGAGCAGGATTTGGCTCCAGGTCTGCACCCGGTAAAGATTGGAGTAGTCACAGCCTAGACGTCTCGGCCTGTGGCTGCAGTAAAGGTGTCGGGTTGGGGGAGCAGATCTGTTTGGCAGCAGTGGGAATAAGAGGACCATGCAAGAGCCATGACTGGTTGATGAGTTGGCTGCATCCACCTGGCTATGCCTTGAGGGGCGGGGCAGATCCCACTGCAAACAGTCCTGATGCAGGTGCACCTCCACTGGAAACCCCGCCCCCTGCCCCTGCCACGCCCCCCAAATTATCTTCTTGGAGAAAAGGGTTATTCAACAACATGTTGAATCTGTGTGTGTGTGTGTGTGTGTGTGTGTGTGTGTGTGTGTGTGTGTGTGTGTTACAGGGGATTGAACCCAGGGGTGTTCTACCTCCAAGCTATACTCCTAGCCCTTTTTATTTTTTATTTTGAGGCAGGGTCTCACTAAGTTGCTGAGGATCTTGCTGAATTGCTGAGGCTGGCCTCTAACCTGTGTTCCTCCTACCTCAGCCTCCCAAGTTTCTGGGACCATAGGCAGGCTTGTGACAGATGTGACCCGTCACGTGTTGAAGTTTAATTGCTATTTTCACAGTGTTGACAGGTGGGACTTTATTTGGCCCTGAGGCTTTGTCCTTGGGGCTAGATAAATGCCATTATGGCTGGAGGGGGTTCATTACAAAGGGACCGGTTCAAGCCCCTCCTTTTCCTCTTGCCTCTTCTGTGCCCTTCAGCCACAAGATGTCCTCTGTCATATTAAGGTACATGAAGGCCCTCACCAGATGCTGGCCTTCCAGTCTCTAAAGCCATGTGCCAATAAACCTTTATCCGTCATAAATTACCAAGCCTCAGGTACTCTGTCACAGCAGCATTAAAACAACATCTGACTGAGGGAGAAATGGCCTTCAGGCCTGTGTCCAGTCCCTATGTTTATGTCACGTGGCCGCGCTGGGCCAGGCACCATTCCCGGTCTGCAGATACAGCAGCCCTCCTCTTACAACGCTAGTTGGGGGAATGGGCAATAGAGACCACATGGCAACGTACAGCGGTGACAAAGGTGACAAGAAGAAGCACCAAGCCAGTGGGTGGAGGCCAGTGGGGGAAGGGCTGCACCATCATGTAGAGGGTTCCAAGCACCACAGAACAGGGACGGGAAGGCTGTGAACAGGTGCTTGGGGTGGAGGGTGTGTGAGAAGGGTTATTCCTGGTCGAAGGATCAGAGCAGACCAAGGCCGGAGGCTGGAGCCGGGCGGCCATTTTCAGGAAGGCCAGGCAACCGAGCTGAGGAGGCAAAGGTGGGGCACGGCTGGACATGTAGCTGGAGGTCAGGTCTTGCAAGGCTTTGAGGGGAACTGTGAGGGCTTTTGAGGTCAGCCTTCATCTACAGCACCGGGGATTACTGGGCAGGAAACTGACAACCCCCTGCAGCGAATATGGCGCCCGCCTCAGCTGCTGGTCCTCTTCAGTTTAGAGGTTTCTGTGACCCGAACATTTAGCTCCCTGGCCTGGAGCCTAGGCTCTCCTTCTCAGTATCCATTAGGAAAGGGCTTTGCAGAAGCTGCTCAAAAAAAAAAAAAAAAAAAATCTTCCTCCATTGCTGTGTGCCAGCACAGTTGGAGACAGGGCAAGGGCCTGGCCCAGGACCCAGCTGCATAGACAGGCAAGAGCAAGGGCCGGGACAGTCTTGTGGCTTCCTTTGCCCACCTGTGTGGCCTTCAACAAATTGCCTGCCCTCTCTGAACCTCAGATTTCTCTACTGTCAAATAGAGATGTTCAACTATGGAGTCAGAAAGGTCAAAAAAGCAACAGAAGTCATCATAAATGTGAGAATCCTGCACATCTGGAAGTGTTTACTTTAAAATCATGTCTCCCCTGCCGGCTAGGGACAGGGTGTTAACAGATGTGTAAGGAAAGAAGAAGGGCTCCCTGGTGAGAGCTGGTGCCTCCCTCTCCAGCCCCACCTCCTCATCCTCCAACCCTCTGGCTCAGCCTCCTCCAGGGTCTGCTTCCAGCTCAGCAGCTCTGCCTCTGCTCCCCGGGTCTATCCAGGCCTGTGCCCCCCACCTCCCCAGGGGCAGAGCCTCAGCCTTTCTGAGTGGCTCCTAAAGAGACCCCGGGAGTTCAGGCCCAGCCGTGGCCAGGATTCACAGAGATGACCAGGTAGGGTTCTCTGTCTCCCAGTAGCCCTCACCTCTACCTACACCCTGATTTCAACTTTGGATCCATCTCTTGCTCTATGATCATTATTTTTCTTCAAAAGGATTTTTTTATCTGTATTTATTTATGTATGTATTTTATTAGGGATTGAATCCTGGGCATTCTACTTCCGAGCTACAACCCCAGCCCTTTTTATTGTTCATTTTGAAACAGAGTCATCCTAAGTTGCTGAGGGCCTTGCTAAGTAGCTGAGTCTGGCCTAGAAACTGCGACCCTCCTGTCTTAGTCTCCCAAGTATTGGGATCTCCCAAGGCGTGGGCCATCACACCTGGCCAAAGGACATTTTTTAGTGATGTTGTAAATCACTTCCCCTTTTAGATGTGAAGGGCGTGTGTCTATGGGGAAAATATGAGAAAGTATGGAGGGGAGGAATGATTGATTGAATGATCAAAAAAGGCCAACAACAAAGCCCAAAATCCCTCTGCTGGTGAGTGAGCCAGGGTGTGGGGACAGTCCTGCCTGGGGACTCTGGGCTGAACTGCAAAGCAGGCCTCTGCTTCAGAACAAGAGCTCTAGGGGAGACAGGGGCGGCCAGCCTCTGGTGTCCCGCCCCAGGACCCCACCTGCTACCTTTCAGTCTCCCGCCTGCACTCTGACAGCCTGGCTGCCCCTGCCTTTCCTAGAGGCACGGTTGCTGAGAGGGGCAGCCCGGCTCAGGAGAAGGCAGGGCAGCTCACATCAGCAAGCTCTGGACCCCGTCAGCAAGGCGGGTGCGCACCACCCTCGAAGGCTGCTGAGAGGTCAGGAGGTTGGTACATAAAACCCCCAGCCAGGCTCAGCCAGCTTCACCTTCCCATTCCTGCCCAGCTGTGTCCCCAGACCCTGCGCCAGGCTCTGGGGATGCAAGGTAAGCGAGACACTATCCCTGTCTCCAAGATCAGTGTTCTCTGGAAACCCAGTTCCCGGCCTCTGGTGTCAGGAGAGAGAAGAGGCCTAATCACAGGGAAGGGAAGGATGACAGCGGGCGGCTGGTGTCCCCAAACCCCGAAGGACTTCGGGCGTTCTAGGTCCTTAAGGGCCTGAGAAGGATTCTCGAAGCCTGAAGACTGAGCTTTAGATGAAGCAGCCACTTGGAAACCCTCCTGCTGAGCACCTACTGTGTGCCACCCAGTCCTCCAGGTGCTTTGCACATGTCAGTTCCTTCAATTCTCCCAATAAGCCTATGAGACAGGTGTGACACCATTTCCTAGTTAGGAATTCGAAGCAGAATTTGAAGCCTCTGGCTGGCCACTGCCACATGCTCCCTCCCACCTAGCTGCTCCCTCCAAGCATGCCAAAAGGGAGCCAGGCCCTCCGTCCCCTGCCTGCCTTGCTCACCCGGGCCACCCCGCCCTGAGCTCTCCTGCTCTCCGAGCCTGTGCTCTGATAGGAGCCCCCACTACGCCCCCCGGGTAGCAACTCCCCGGCTCCAAAGCTGTCTACAACCTCATTTGGGGAGGCCCTGGACCCTCATCCAGGTCCCTGCTGTGGGCTGAGGGAACTCTCTTTTCTCTGACTGATTGGCTGGTTTTGCACTCTGTTCACCTGAAACACCTCCCAGGGCCTTCATCTTCATTTCGGAAGCGTCTGGGCTGCTTTTTCCCAGCCCGGCTCCCATTCCCCTCGCCCACTGGTCCCTCCTAAATGCCTGCACAGCCTGGGCCACTCATCCTGAGTGAGGCCGAGGTGGCAGCCAGCCTACCGGGACAGGGGCCATGTCAGATGGCAGCAGCTGTTGCAGCTGCTCCTGGGCCTTGTTCCACACAGCTGCGCCCAGGACAGCCTGACCCAGAGCAGATCTGCAGGTCAGCCAGGAGGAGGGACATTCCGATCTCACTCCAGGACCCTGGGCAGCTCACCTGGCCCACAACCCAGCTTCGCCTTCCGTGAAACAGGACACATGGTAGACCCCTCCAAGGAGTTGTGAGACTTGAACTCTTACTGCTCGGCAGAGGTGACAGGATTCTCAAAGGTCCCTCTGAGCTCAGCCAGCAGTGATTCCGTGAGAACCCAGAGTGGAGTCTGTGGTCAGGCTGTGTGATGTGATCGTTGCACTTGCGGAACTCCGGTAGATGAGAGGTCACTATCATTTGTCATTTGAGGCACTCTAATAGAATAGTCTGGAGCATCATACAAAAAATGCCTCCCCCTGCAGGAGTCAGGCGCCACCGCGGAGCAGTGTCCCCTGGAGTTAAGCACTGCCCTCTTTTGCTTCTTCTATGAAAGAACACTTCTCTAGTTGGGTGCCCCAGCTTGCAAAGAAAGCTGCAGGGCCTGGCAGTCCCTGCATGGGAGGGAAGCGCAGGGTTGCAGTCAGGAGGGGGCACAAATGGGGGCTGAGCTCAGCCTGGGGGACGATACTCACCACCTGCCTCGGGTGGCTGAGGCCCGGCTCCGGGAGATCACACACCTTGGTGGTGGTGTTTCCTTATCCTGCACATGGACAACACTGACTGTCCACAAAGCACGCCTTTACCCGTTCTCTTCTCGCACCTCACTGCTGGGGGAGGCAGGTCTATTGAGACTCATTTCACAGGCAAAGAGACTGAGGGCCAGAAGGACTGACTTCCCCAACACTGCCAGCAGAAAGGGCAGATTTGGGGCTTGGACCCAGTCCTGACCCCCATGCATTGCTACTCAGACCCACCAATAAGAGGTCGTGGCCAGCAGCACAACTCCAGCACTGCCACATCCTCCAAGGGTGCAAACTGAGAAGATCAAAGACTGCAGGCCAGGCATCACTTGTCTGCACCATAAGTAGTTAGGATTCTCTAGATGCAGTTCAAAGCCCACGTCGATGGGAAGATTCCTGGTGCCAAAGCAGGAGATGAGAAAGGCAGTCAGTGGTCCCACTCCAGCCACTGCCCTTCCCTCTCTTTCCCCTAGAGAGTCCTCAGATATTTCCCAAGAGAAGAGTGCCAATGGATGAGCGCCCTAGGCAGGTGGATGCCCCAGCATGTCAGGAGGGCGGAGGACCAGGCTGGCATCAGGGCTGATGGGGAGTCCAGGATGAAGTTAGAGGAGGTACCAGGAAGGAGGGAGGCACCCCACTTCAATCTGGGGTCCCCCATGCCAGGCTTATGGGAATGACCACCTCCTCCCTCCTTTCTATGTCCCTGGCCTATGCAGCAAGAGTCTCAGGGCAGGCTTCATGCTGGGAACAGGAGGAAGCAACCAATGAAGCCCTTTAGCTGCAGGGATCTGTGCAGGCTGTGGCTTGGAGGCAGCCTGGGGCTCTTCCAGGTGAGAAGAGCAGACTGGCTCCAGTCACCTGTGTCCTGGGTTGTTTGCAATGAGCATCTTTAAGAGGAGTGTGTTTGACTCCAAGACACCCCAGCATCCTCATGGCTCTTCCTAAGGAGAAGGAGCAGACAGACGTCCCCTGCTGCTCACAGGCCTTGCCAGTGGGGTCCAGATGGGAAAGACCAGTCCTGGGCACCTGGGCACCTGGGTAGTGCACAGTGGAGAGAGAAGATGCTACTGCAGTGTGGTCATGGGTGTGTGTGTGTGTGTGTGTGTGTGTGTGTGTGTGTGTGTGTGTGTGTGTGTTTGCAGGGGTGATGCATGGGGACAAGTCAGCTACTGGGGGAGCCTTGAGGTTTGTCAAGTAACCACGGCTGGGGCTGTTTCAGGACAGGGCCTGCGTGCATCTCACTCTTCCCGCAGTGCCCGCCACGGTGCACAGGATGTGTTAAGCTGCCTGATGACCTCATTGCGGGATCCTGGACAAACCACTTAACCTCTCTGTGCTTCCGATTCATCCTCTGTGAAATGGAGCTGGTATTGGGGTTGTGGGAAGATTTGATGAGACAGTGAAAGGACCTGGTATGCTCCGCTTTCTGGCATCCCTCATACCCACATAGCATCCAGAAACATGAGAGCTGGCACCTGGCGTCCTCCTGGCTCCCGGCCAGTGGGAGAGGGGACTTTTGATCCTAGAAATGGGAGCCATCATCAAAAGAGAAGGTTAGAGGCATTGGGACACCTAAAACCTGGGGAATGTTGTTTACTGAGAACACTTCACGAAAGTAAGCACTGTTTTCCCTGAGAAGCAGTTCTCTAAAGGGCACTTGAAATGCCTTCCCAAGAAGCACTCTATGAAGAACAGGCATTGTGGCTCGCTCTGAGGCAGGCCTCAGACAAGGGGACTCACGGGCCTTGCTCCTCCAAACACAGCCAGGTGAAGGTGGCCCTAAGGCAGAGAACTGGGGCAGCCCCCCTCTGTGGAGCCTGGCTTTGAAAACACGAGCTTCCAGGCTGGGAATGTAGCTCAGTGGTAGAGTACCTGCCTAGTAGGGGCAAGGCCCTGGGTTTGATCCCCAGCACCACAAAGAAACAAAAATAATAAAAAGCAGGTTCCAAGGACTACAACATCTATTTGTAAGCGGCTTTTAATTTGCTGGTGTGGAAGTTTGCTGTACTCTGTCACCAAAGAGGAAAAACATAGCAGAGAAGCATGGTGCCTAGCACATACTAAGTGCTCAATAAGGACCATCTGTCATAATAGTTATTATTTATGTTCCACAAATATTATTATATATAAACATAAACAAGAGATTTATTTCTAAGAATAATATTATTGTCATTTGATAAAAAATGAATGTTGCTACATAGAAGAAACAATCAAGTGACCATCAAATTCATCATTTGAGACCAGAGAACCTGGGCTCAGAGGGGAAATTTGGCCAGGTGATGCCAAGCTGTGTGGAGCTGAGCTGAAGTCCCATCTGCTGCCTCCCGGAGCCCTGCTCCTCACTCTCCTGGTGGCCCAACACTGCCTGACAGAACATGGCCGGACAGAAGGATCAGCACACAGCACCCTGCCCTACCCTGTCCCTGGGGGAGGGGACCCCACCAGTCGCACCAGTGCCTGCCCTTCCCTCTGTCAGGGGGCAGTGCTAGAGCTCTCAGGGCCCCACCAACCGCTAGCCTTCCCTCCTGGGACCCTGAGAGCAACAGAGCTGGCAGGTCACCCCCAAAAGGTCCCTCCTGTTCCTCACTGATGGGGCAGCAAATTGTTAGGGACCTCAACTCGGTAAGGAAGGCCGGAACCCCAGAGACCCCTCAGGGGGCTTGGTGACTGCCATCCTGGAAGAGGCGGAGCTGATCCCAGCGCTCCCTCTCTGGAGGAACACCAGGACGTTGCAATGAGAGAGCACTTTACAATTCTGGGGACAGCTTGCTTTTCTGTTGGGCATCAGGGGCCTGGAGAGAGTGCAAAAGGGGGTGCTAAGCATCTCTGGTTCCCTCTGCAGGCTTAGCGCACTCAGCCCACTGGGTTTGAAGCAGGACAGACCGCTTGCTGCTCCTTGAGGGCAGGAGGGCCACCAGGCTCTTTGAACCTCAGCTGCCTCCTCTGTAGAATGGGAACAATTAGGAGCTGCCCTCTGCTTGCAGGTGTCACCTGAGGGGAAGCTCACCCCCCTGCACAGCACTGTGGGGTGGCTAGGGCTCTGATTCTATTTTTGCATGGTAAAAATGTCTGAAAGAATATTCACCAAGATGCAAAGGGAATGTCCATCCGGGATGGTTGGGCGGGGGCGGGGGCAGGATTTCGGTGATTCTCTTTTGTTTTTTTCTTGCTTATCTGAATTTCCCAAATATTCCATGATGTTCTTGAATTCATTGTATCGTTTGAAAATAATAAAGTGAAAACAAGCCTGTCCCCTGCTGTGGTGCTCAGCCTCCACACTGGGGAAGGGCGGCAGAGCTGGGGACCAGCACTGGGGAGGCAGAGCTGGGGACCAGAGCCATGGAGTCATGGTGTGTGGGGTGTCCCCTCCCTGGGCGGTGAGGACCCCCGCCTGGGCGGGCCCAGCTCTCTGGCTTGCTCAGACTGCCTGGCTCAGACAATGCGAACACACAATCATTCATTATAACTCAATTACAGTGATTAAAGCTGGTGGCATGCAGAGGCAGGAGGGAGTGTTGCCAACAAAATTTACACTCCGTGTCATCAGCGAGAGATAACAGCAGCTGACGCGGCCGCTCGCCTCCCCCGCCATCTGCTCAGCGCGGGCTGCCCGAGGGGCCGGGCGCCGCTGTCATAATGGCGGCCCGTGTGGCAGAGAGATGGGCTGCCTCAGGCCTGGTGGGGACTTGGGCACAGGGCTCACAGGAGAGTGGGGGGGGGGGGGTGCTGGAGCCGGAAGCCTGACACCTGGAATGGGGTGTGCGGAGGCAGAGGTGAGGCTGCGCTGGGGTTGCGCCCACCGAGGTGGAGGTTGGGATCCCACATCTGGTTATCCCCTCTGTGTTCCAAATGAGGAAACTGAGGTGGAGATGCACAAAAGATGGACCCAGTAAGGCTGGGCAGAGGCAGGGGTCAGACGTGCCCCGGCTTTCCTGGGGAGGCTGCAGAGAGGGGGGCTGGCTGGAGGGACCAGGCTGACACCCAAGAGACCCTGTGGCTCAGAATGAGTCCAGGGTGGCGACTAGAGGTCCATGGGGGCCTGTGCAAGGGACACGAGGCACAGGTGTTGGCTCCCATGCTAGTGGCTGGGAAGCACTGACCACAGATTACTGGGGTCCTCTGTGGACAGGATGGCATCTGGCAGCAGCTCCCCCAGGGGCAGGGCCTGGGTCCTGACCATTCCTGAAGTCTGGGGCCTGAACTCAGTGGATCTCAGGGAATGCTTGCTGGCTGCAAAGGTGCTGGATGCGGTGGGAGCAGTAGGTGCTGACCCAACGGCCACCTCCCAAGGACTGGCTCAGAAGGGGACAGGCGCCACTCTCCCCCCAGCTCAGGCTTCTGCCCACAGCCATTGGGGGAACCTCAGTCCTTGGGCATCTGAAACACTGAGTGCTCCCCATCTCTGGCTCCCAGGCAGGGTGCCAGGGCAGAGCTGATGTGACAGCCCAGAGTGGCCTGGGGGCTGCAGCCTACTCTCCCTGCACTGCACAGGCCAGGCTACTTAGGGAGATCTGCAGACAACAGAGACAGCATGAGACCCAGGCAGGGCACACCCTGCTGGAGAAGCACAGCCCCCGGAATTCCCCCTTCCCCTCCCCAAGAACCGAAAGAGGAAGGTGAGGGGGAGGAGGGGCCTGGAGGGGCGGGAGGTCTAACATGCAAAAACCACCACAGTTCAGAAACCTGGGCTTGGGTGTCAATCGACTCCAGGCTGTGTAGTTCTTCACTCCTTCATTCTGCAAATGAACCAGCACTGGGGACACAGAGGGACCCAGGCCCACAGGGATCCTGCCTCCATGGAACTTCTATTTCAAGGCACTGGCTTCTCTGGGCCTCAGTTTCCCCACCCATAACAAGGACATTGGGATGATCTGGGTTTCTCAGTCTGCAGCATGGGCCCACGCAGCAGGAGGGCCATTCTCCTTCCAGTTTTCCTTTGGTCACTCTGGTTAGGTCCAGGAACAGGCTCGATTCGGGTGCTGATGGGTCTGCACCTCTCAGACACTGAGCCTTTTGGTGAAGAAGGAATGAAGAGGACTTGGGGTCCAGCTAGTTAGAATGTGCTCATTGCTTTTACAACTTAAGTGATACTGGCTTTTTGTTTAGGGTACTGACATAAAGTTTTTTGTTTTTTTTTTAAATACTTAAAGGTGCAGTGGCACGCATCTATAATCCCAATACTTGGGAGGCTGAAGCAGGAGGATTTCAGGTTCGAGGTCAGCCTCAGCAACTTAGCGAGACCCTGTCTTAAAATAAAAAATAACCAAGACTAGGGGTGTACTTCAGTGGTAGAGCTCCTCTGGGTTCCATCCCTCGTAGCACATAAAAAGGTTTATATTTGCTTTCAAAAGTAAAGTTAAAGAAAAACTATTCAGTCCATCATAGTCGAGTGGGTTCTAGACCAGAGCAAATGTCGTCAGATGCTAATTTACAAGGACTATGATTCTTGGACTCTGTGGACCCAGCTGGCTCTGCCCGTGCTAGGAGCAGGATTCCGAGGCCTGAACACCTATGCCTCCTGGGACTGGGCTAGCGGGGCCCCAGAAGGGTGCCTCACCCTGAGAAAAAGGTGACGGTGAGCCAAGTAGCAGAGGCTTGGGTAACAGCTGTCCTTGGGGCCGTCCTAGGGACTAGGGAGTGTGTCCTCCAACAAGCCTAGATGCAAATCACTGTGGTTGACACGCAGATCCACACAGTGCCTGCACAGCACTTGGCTGCAGTTTGCAAAACAGTGTTCTGCAAGAAGATGGCCTCACTCTGCAGTGCTCAGCAAAGTGAGTCAGGCCTGTGGGCTCCCTCCCTTCTCCCTTCCTCCTCCCCTGCCTGGCTACTCTCCTCCATTCCTCTGGGGGAGGCACTCTAAGGAGTAGACCCAGCCCAGCTCATGGGATCTACAAACCTTTCATGCTCATCTGAGAACCAGCTAGCTCAGCACTGCAGGGGGCCAATCAATTCGGGGATTAGTGTGTTTAAAATGCCTCCCCTTCTCTCAGCCAACTCCTACTCATCCTTAAATACCCAGTTCAAATTCAATCTCCTCTGCTAAGCTTTCATGGGTCCTTCCCCTTTTGACCTGTCTAATAGTTGCCCAATGCCTTTGCTGAGGACTCCCATGGCAGGCCGTTCAGGCCACTAGTTCTTTTTTTTTTTTTTTTGTGGTACTGGGGATTGAACTCAGGGGCATTCTATCTCCAAGCTATACCCCCAGCCCTATTTTTTATTCTTTACTTTGAAACAGGGTCTCATTAAGTTACCAAGTGCCTCACTAGGTAGCTGAGGCTGGCCTCTAACCTGGATCTTCTGGTCTCAGCCTCCCAAATGCTGTGATTACAAGCATGCGCCACCACGCCCAGCTCAGGCCACTAGTTATTAATAATACTGTTTTATAATCTTTGGTTTTTTTTTTTTTGCCCCACTAACAAGTACACGCAGTGAGAACATGGACCATTTACCTCACATCCCTGCCCCCGAACACTGGATCTGCTGTCTGTATTACATGAGTGGATAGGCTTGGCTTAAAGTTCTGAGCTCATTTTCAGATTCTATTCGTTTTACTTCTCTATTTAAGGAAAGGAAACTTTTCATTGAAAGCATCATCTTTCAGGCATTCAATAACTCTGCACCAAGCACCTGTCATGTGACAGGTGCTCTGTTTAGGAACCAGGAGCACAGAAGTGAACCAAGCTTGATCCTGCCCTCAGGAGATTCACAGCTGAGTGTTAAAAATGAGGCAAGCAGCAAATGGCTAAAAATAAAGGAAGGATTTGAAGTTCATCTTCACCTAGATGTAAACCACTCAGAATTTAATTTAGTTTGAAAGGAGATTCAGATAGGTCAGTGAGGTTAAATTAGGAACCTATAACTCTATATCTGAAGGATTAGTAGTCCTCATGGTATTAACAAGTATGTAAACACACATACACTTTTTAACTTTGTTCCTGGAAAGACCCCAAGACTATGGCCATTCCATTCACATCAAGCACCTCAAGCATCCAGATTATGGTCTCTAACTCCATTTCTGACTAAAAGGACCCAGGGTTTGTTGGAGAAATGGCTAACTCCACATCAGCACCAAGATGTCAAGATGAACTGGGGCATTTTTTTTTTCTAACCAGGAAGCAATGAAACTATCAAAGGCTACCAAGGAAGTCTCAAAAAGGCTCACAAGGTATCATGAAGCTCCCCAAAGAGGATGATTTGAAAAGAACTAAGAACAACTCCACTCACCTAATACACTTCAAATCTGCTTAAATTCACAGATCCATCATGATACATTAAAAAGGAAAACTTCATTGGTCAACTTTTGAGGGTAAAGGAACTGACTTATTTTGAAAGCTGGAAAATAAATCAAGCATTTATCCTGCATTTTCAATACAAACTTCACTTCAAGGTAACCAAATGGTTGATGGGGGGGGGACTCTCTTTAAGGCAAACAAATGAAAAAGTAGGTGACATTAGAATACCACCCTTTTGTAGCCCTTATGGAATTCATGAATCTGCAAAATGATCATCAGTGACTATTAATATACAAAAGGAGAAACATCCAGATACTATGTGTGTCCTAACAAATTTATGAAGCATTCTTCCCATCCCCAAAAGTCAAGCCTGGATTTAATCCAACTCTACGATCTAACTACAATTTAGCAATCAGCAAAATTCAGATTCAGGCTGTGTAATGTTCTAAGAACAAATAATTTGATTTCTTCAATAAATAAATGTGTGGGGTGGGGGAAGAGAAAGAAAGTCAGATACAGTCATACATACCTGTAATCCTAGTATTGGGAAACTGAGATGGGAGGATCACAGGTTCAAGGCCAGCCTCAGCAAGTTAACAAGATCCTGTTTCAAAATTTAAAAACTAAATAAATAAAAAAGTGTTGGGGGTGTAGCTCAGCAGTAGAATGTTTCTGGGCTTAATGAGAGAGAGAGAGAGA